>JAKOGI010001193.1:245000-288901 GCA_029747015.1 Carnegiea gigantea
AAAATCATTTTCTCAGAAAATAATTTTCCCATTTTACGCCGTTTGGTAAAACAAGGAGGGGAAAATCATTTTAAGAAAAAAATTATTTTATCTCATTTGAAAGAAATTGTTTTCCCTTGAAAAAGTAGGAAAAATGATTTTTCAGGCGCGATTTTCGTCACCCAATTTTGTCTCTCGTTCAATTTTCTTTTAATTGTGACAAGAATCACTCTGTTTTCACTCTCATTTTGTCTCTCATTCTTTCCTTCTTCTTCATATTCATCATCTTCATCGATGATTTCCATTGTCAATCTCTGCAATTTTTTCTTGAGTTATCTGGTCTTGTGACTATTACCTTTTTGAAGAACTTCCCAATCTGAGACACTCATCGTCTCCCTGTTCGCTATTTTCTTTAATCTGAGTTTAATGTCACTCAAAATCAACTGCGTAATCTTTGAAAATAGTGAAAAAATTGATATTCATTAATGTTGACTCTCCTTTTCTGGGTTTATTACCAGATATATTTTTTTACTGATAGTTTGGATTTTATTTTGAAGAGGAGAGAGAAGTAGAATTCGTTGGTTGGGTTAGATCAGAGTAGTTAGCAGAGGAGGGGAATTGATGGTAAAAAGAAATGAAGTGAGGGCGGGGAGATTCATTCTATCAAATAGCAAAAAATGAAGTGGAAAGAAAATAGTTTTTCATTTTACCAATTAATATAAGTGAAAAATTATTTTTCTTGAGAAAATATTTCCATAGAAAATGATTTTCTAAGAAAATAATTTTTTCCTTACCAAACACACTCTTAAATTAAATAACTTTTCCGAACACAAGTTTTAATTAAATTCTAGCAGCAAATTACCTAGATATATACTCATAAAGCTATATACAAAATGTATGAACACACATAAGTCTCGCTTTGTAGCCTCACCATGTGAAACTATCTACAAATGAGCTATGTTAAGTCTAAAGTCTACTTAGGATACCTCGTATTTCCAACCTCTAGTCGTACACCAATGGACATCATAAAGAAGCATACATGTCGCTGGTGGCTAATAATTATAAAGAACCAAAACTTGAAGGCTCTGAGCTGGGATCCGATGTGTTGACTGATAAGACAATTGTTGGCATAGTGGAGTAATGCTTCCCCAACAAATTTATCACAGAAAATTGAAGTAGTCCCTCCAACCGAAAACTTGAAAGGACTTTCAGATGGGATATTTTCACTAATAGCATAACTTTTGTTGCTTTATAATTATTATTTTTGTAACTGTAATCGATCATATTGATTTGATTGCGGGGCAGTTTTGGAGCTGGGTCCGGAGGATTCAGGTCGCAATATAGTCGAGATAATATTTAAGTCGAGTTGGCTGAAGAAGGACCGAATAATATGTAAGATTGAACGAATATTAAAAGTCCACAATACTCAAAAGACCATCCAACGATTCGAGGACTGTAGGGACTTGGTCAAATTGCGAGCCAATAGTAACACCAAGAAGAACCCAAGGTGCGCTGCTGATGGCAATGAACTACTTAGGTTCCACTGCACCACCTTGACTTGCTCCCTTGGCGCCTGTGGCTCCTCCAGCCTATGTGGCTCTGTCCCTGGCTGCGGTGTTTGCACCATCATCAGGTTTAAATATATCTCTCATTATCTTCTCTTTTCTAGCATAGATTATTTGCCTCTCTAGCTAACATAAATCCCATCAAATCGACTCGAAAAGTCCGGTAAAAATATATTAAGATAATCTAACAAATATTGAATACTATTGAAATACACCACACAACTAAATAGTATTTATTGAATAAAATTGAATAACACTATAGTTCATAATAAATGGGAAAAACAAATATAGACAATGTTAATAATTTTTGTTTTTCCGTAAAACTTTTGGGCAACAGGCACGGATTTCAGGGGAGCAAAGGGGTGAGGACGACCGCGAGTAGTGGAAGGGCCCACGACTATTGCTTGGAGGGCACGGAGGGGAGAAGGGCAATGTTGGTGTGCCGTGTGATAGCGGGAAGGGTAAGGCGCAGCGCCAACGATGCACCCGCAGAGCAGGAGATCATAGCCCCTGCCCCGGGCCTTGATGCAAGTTACGACTCTATGGGCGGGTCGCCCGGGGTGTACTCGAACCTGGAGGAGCTGGTGGTGTTCAACCCAAGGGCTATACTCCCCTGCTTCGTCGTTATTTACAACACCCTCACTGTCGCCTAGCTCATCACCGTCTGATTTGATTTTGCTGATTAACATCGCAACTAGGAATAACCGGTCAGATGATTAATTTCTTTGTCCTTGTACATATACATGTGTTTGTTCTTTTGGGGGGAGGGGAGTGTTTGATTTGTTCAACTGCTGGTTTTTTGTGTGTAATGTAGTAGCTTAGATTATTGTCATTTAGTTTTGTCGAAACTTGAGAGATAAAGCCGCTTCTAACGAGCATGACTTTGCAAGATCATCATCTTTCCAATTGTCGAAATTATATGACATAAAAAAAGGGGCCTAATGAAGTTGGTCATCAACAATGGTTGTATTAATTTAAGTTGCTATAATTAATAGGCTATTAATAAAATATTTGCTGAAATCACATAATTTATAATTAATGAGTAAAATTACAATAAGGGAACTTGGCGGAATTATAAAATGTTTAGCCATCATGGTACAAGCTTATCTTATTTTTAAGCTAAGAGTATTGATTGACTGAATCAATCTTACTAAAAAAGTCAAAATATATAGTGTCAATTACGCGAAATAATAAATACTATACATTAGATGGTATGATTAACCAATACAGACTTTTTTTTGTTGACAATATTGACAGATTCTCAAAGTGTAATTAAATGCAGTAATTAAGATGAAATTATGAAGATGGGCTCACGTGGCGATGATCTAGGACGTAGGAAGTAGGAAGCCAAGTCTTGATTGACTTTGACAGAGCACTAAGATATCTAGCTCATATGAAAACATTAGATTGCAATGCAAAAAAAGTAATCATAATTGACTTCACATGCAATAAAGCCACAAAAATGATCTACATGCATGCCCACATGAACAATTGAGTTGCTTCTGTTTGTTCTTATGCTCAGAGTCCTTAGATTCTAACCGCACTCCACCACCATCCTTGCGTCTTTGTATCTTCTGGTTGATTCAGCATATGTATTTGGCGTTATCTGATTAAGGCCTTATTCGGCAACAATATTTTGAATAGTATTTAGCGTTTTGACTAATTAAATATACTAATCAATCAATTTTTAATGTTCCGTAACTTAGTGTTTGGATTAATATTTCAAGTAGTATTTAACGTCTTAAGCAGTATTTCTAAAAAGTTAATAATTTAGCTTTTGACATTTAACATTAGCGTTTTGTATTTTTTGGCTATTAAATACCTTTTGGAAACTATCTTTAAAAATTATCTATATTTTTTATGTCAATTTTCGTTAATCAGTGAATCCAATAATTAAATTGACTGAATACATTTACTTCAACTGTCCATCTAAATAGCAATCCGCTATTTAAACAACTATTCGCTACTTGAACTACTATTATCTACCTAAACAATTAATTTTAACCTTTAGTTATAGTATCTGTGAAAAATTTACGTATGGATCTATTAGATTAAACTTCAACTTTTTACTATTGGTGTGTTTGGCAGGGTTGAAAACCATTTTCTTAGAAAATAATTTTTCATGTAAAATGATTTTTCATGTAAAATGATTTTCAGCTCATATTTTAAGTTGTTTAGTAAAAGAAAAAATGAACTTTCTGGATGATGAGCTTGATTAGCAAAAAAAGAGCAAAAAGAGCTGAAAATGATTTTCTTTAATCTTTGAACCATATGTCAAGGAAATAGACACGAAATAGAGAAAAAAATATGAGACCGTGTGAGAGTCCAAGAAACATAAAATTAACTTATGTTCTATTCAAAATGAAAATATTTTTCTTCATTCTAGGGAAAATGATTTTCCCCTGAAAATGAATTTCTCCTCCTTATTTTACCAAATAAGATAAAATGAGAAAATCATTTTTTCAGGAAAATAATTTTCACTCCTACCAAACACACCCTATATATATGGTGTACGTGTTGGGGTTTATGATTCCAAAACCATTATGATAGATTGTTGGACATTTAAATTTTTGCCACCTGATATAAAAGAATACGATTCAAAGAAATGCAAGCAAATTTAAACCAATGCCTCTGTCTAAATCAAATTAAAAGCATACCAAGCAATCAATACTCCCAACCACAATAGTTTTTGTCAACCTAATTGAGAATCCCCGGTGAAAATACTGAAATCCATGCAGCAAAATTAGTAATATAATTACGAGTAATTAAAAATATTGTGAGATTGTCAGGATTAGGGGACCATGGCAGCGTGCAATTAGCCATTGCATTAGAAAAGAAACTTCATTACTTGAATCTGGAAAGGCTGAGATTTCACCCACACATTTCAATAGCACGCGATGACAGCAGTACAGATTAATGTCAGGCTCTGATTTCATGGAAACAAGGTAATTAATCCTGCACTCTAATTAAGCATTATGACCTTTATTAATACTACACTTAAGTAGAATTTAGTATCCTATATTTTTAATCAAATAGCCTCTGTTTCTGTGCTTGTTTCTTGTATTTCTCAAAATTTTGAATTTCATGGCTTGAAGTGGAAATCAACTATGCATGCAAATCATGCTAGTCCCTCTTTATTTTGTGTTGGTGGGTTTGGTAGACAGTTCTTGAGCATTGAATTGAATGCAGTTGTGTATCAGTACAGAATTCCTACAAGCCCTAAATTATCCATGACAATTGGGTGGGTACCGCAAAGGCAAGCAGTAAATGAAGGGGAATTTTTGCTGTCATAGTTTTTGTGTTTTTGTTGTTTGTCTAGCTCTAATGACCAAGAACCTCTCTGCGGATTCTTTTATGAATATCTGGTTTTTATTTGATAGATCCAAGCTTGGAAATAAAATTGGAGCTATGATTTGATGTTGTTATCCTCTTTAAGGTTAGTTTTTCCAAGAGTTCAATCATATAAGATAGATGTTGAAGTCACTAACAAATTTGTCAACAGAATTACACAAAATTAATTTCAATTTTTTTTAAAAAATATTTTTTTATTTTTTATTTAAGTATTTTATATTTGTTAGAGTATAAAATCAATTACTAGACCTTCAACCAGACCTAATTTATATAAATTTAATATGGCATTAGAGTAAGTTGATCAATCTTAATTTGCTACCATCCTCATTTGATTAAAAATTGTGTACACGTATTTAGTTTTGTTACTAGCCCACACGTGAGGGAGTGTGTCGGAGTTATGAAAGTAGGGTTTATCCCACAATAATAAAATTAAAAGGTGTCAGTAATATATAAGTTTGTGAATTACTCCACCCATTGCCAATTGATTTTTGGAACTTCGTTTAAGCTTCCATGCATGACTCTTTTTTTTTTTTTTAAATGCAATTGATATAAAATAGATTTAACATGACATCAGAGCCCTTTCTGACCGAGATGTTTTGAGTTCGAATCTCAATAACCTCCATATTGATTTATTACTGAAGGTAGGAGGCCTTTGCAGCAGTCGTACTTCAAGGTCAAAGAGCATTCGTATGAGGAGTGTCTTAGAGTATAAAATCAATATTTGGGTCTAGTTACAACCATCAATTTGAGCTGTAGGTTGAGATTGTTCTTAAAAAATATCGATAAGAGACAATGAAGGAAGTATGATACAATGCTAGAGAAGTGTTTTCTAAAACAAGAATCCCATATTTCGAATGGGGTTGCTTGATTTTGCAGCCCCAAGATCATGAGATCAAAAATAAATATATATCCATACTATAATATAAAAGCAATGTCATGATGACATGGCTTTTTCGAATTTTTTCATAAATTTGAGGTTTTGAACCATTAGATTATTTGATTATATAATCACAACCATTCAATTTTCAATAAAATAATTACCATCATAATTAAAAATATATAATATTTTGATTTTTTTTGGCAATAGAATCTCTTAACTACCTAAAAACAAAATATATTTTGATATCCTTTCCTAAATCAATAAAAATAATTATCATCATAATATCATTAGATTATTTGATTATAGAATCACAACTATCAGATTTTTAATAAAAATAATTATCATCATAATTAAAAGTATATTATTTCTTAACTTTTTTTTTTGTAATGGAATCTATTAATTACCTAAAAACAAAACATACTTTAATAATTTTTTCTAAATCACTGAAAATATATATGTATTGAAGTTTATGAATGATATTAATATTTTAGTGATCCAAGGAAGAAATAAAGTATTAAAGTTTCACTTTTCTGATTTTAATAGTAAACCCAAAATTAGCCACTTTATATATTATTATTAGATTAAATAGAAGAGATGTGAATTAATAGAAGAGCTAGACCTAGATGAAAGATTTTTCTTTCCAAACGTTCTTAATGCGGGATAAGATGTTTTTCTTCCTACATTTCTTGGTCAGGAATTAAAGTTCATAAAATCACTAATTTGTTTTTTTATGAACAAAAATTCGCACAATGAGAATTAATTAATGGTCGAAAATGTTTCTTTTAAGAGGTTGATGAAGTTTTTTATTTTTTTAATTTGTAACAAGTATTTCTATACCCATATAACAAGTGAAAAAAATTATAAGTTTTTAATTGTAATAATTATTTATAAAATATTACAATATTCCAAATAGCAACCATGTCATATACAATATTTTGAGTTTTTAAAATAAAATAATGAATAACTTTTTAAGAAGAAGTAATTATTGATAGGTGCAAATCATGAGAAACTATCAACTAAAATTTCTAATATATAGAAATATACTACAATAAGTTTAGCAAATATTTTTGATAGCAGTTATAATATCTTAATTTCTCTATAATAATTTGAAAATTATGATAGTCTAAAAAATTATCTAACTTATTCATTGTTAAGTACTATTGATTATATATTTCTAGTTGTATATCTATGTTATGAATTTTGCAAGTGTATGGTTAATCGCTGTAGCAAGTACGTGTGTCGATCATCAGGGATGTGTTAGAAATTATATCGCTATAAAACTAAATGTGATACGATTGGATTAAATTATCAAGGCTTAATTAATTGGTAACCAATTATTTCAAAACGCTGCACTGGAAGATCAATATCAAGAAGAAGCTTACCCTATCCATCACCATTAACTTTAATTATGGGCAAATTATGCAAAGCAAAATTAAACTTGGATAACCGAAACACAAATAGAGAACTTAACAAACAGGAGAGAAATTAAGCTCAGCTTCTTCACCTCCAACTCCCTTCAGCTCTGGCCTGGAATGAAAATATGGATCTAAACGCATATATGAACCGAATAGAGAATTCAGTTATCCAAAGAATGATCAGTACCGAAAATTCGAATATAGGCCAGACTGAAGCTCTGCCTATGCACGAAGAATACGAACTTAAATTTGCAACTATTGCTTGACTTTAAATCTTAACAAATCAAAAATCAGTTCTACCAAAATTCTGAATCTTGAACTAAATTTTAGAGTTTAAATCTATAACTAGAAACAAGAATGATGGTGATGAAGCACTAGCACGCCAAGAAGGTAGAGTCGGGCTTTTCTAGCTAGCAAAGCAAAGAAAGAAGAAGGGAGGGAGGGTTGCATATCACGTCCAAGCGCATGTGAATTAAGTGAAAGAAAGAAAGAAAAGGAACTGATCTTGGATGAGGCTGGCTTAGGAGCGAAATAGGCCAGTTTGGAAGGAGAATCCAAGGCCCCACAGAAGGTGAAAATCGGGCGCGTACGTGTCAAGAAAAGGAAAAGAAGAGAACCGGCCCTTATGGAAGAGAAGAGAAAGACAGAAGGAAAGCTGGGGCTTCAGGTTGGCTTGGCATTGGAAACGCAAATGGGCATCGCGGACTAGGCTGCGGGAGAACAAGGCGGACAGACATAGTGTGAAGAGAGAGAGAGAAAAAGAGCTGAGAATGGAAGAGGGAGGGGTAATTGGGCAACGGTTATTGGGCTGGTTCTTCTTCTTCTTTTTTTCTCCACTTAATCTAATATTAATCAGTTGAGCACTATTTATTTTTTTCAAATTTTTTCCAATTCCTACAAAATAAATAAAATAATATTAAAATTCTAATTTATTTATTTATTTTGGAGCAAATAATAGATAATAAGTGGTATAAATTAACTCAATTTCTAGTTGAACAGTTTACATTATTATGTATTATATTCTTTTATATGAATTATAGGTAAATCTGTATAGTTTTATTGCGAGATCATAAAGATTATAAAAGATTTATTATTCTTCATAAGAATGCTTGGGTTATTTTGCATACAACAACATAATTGGATTCATATGTAATACATGTATTATATTGTTCATCATATTTTGGACACTTTAATTTTTGATTACTAATTATCTTAGTATAACATTCTCTACAACCATATAGTCATCTATCAGTATATGCGATTATAAATGATAATATAGATAAACTATGAGTATTTATTAAGAAGCCTCGATGACACCATGAAGTAGAATTGTCTATCACTCTTATTGTGTCAGTTAATTAGAAGTAGGAGGTGTATTACTTATGAAACAGTGATGCTAGGTACATCAGGTACATAAGATATAATTGTAATCTTCATTATATCATTGCTAATCAAATTATTACTAAGAACTTAATTTTTAATGTAGGTATAAGAAGATAATGGGAATTCTTCATCATTGGCAACACAAATCAACGTATTATCATGTCATTTAGTATAATTTTTAGTTTCATATTGACTACGTACAATCTTTGTCATACTTTACATCGTATCTTTGATAATCGTATGCTGTTTTAATTATTAAGTTTCAATGGTTATGCATAAAAGTGCTATCTATTCATATTTTGTAATAAATTTAAGTATCCTTTTTTAAATTACAATATTAACTTTGTCTATAATTAATATTCATCGATTATTTTGACTATATATGTGTGTGTGTGTGTGTGTGTGTGTGTGTGTGTATATATGTGTGTGTGTGTGTATATATATATATATATATCTACTGTAATATGCACCGTGTAAAGCACGGGTCCATACTAGTTTTAGTAATTAGAATGATGTCTCCACTACTCATCTAAGTGGCTTCCGTTACAAGTACTTATGATATTACCTAAGGTTTCTAAATTCTATGCGAGTCTAAGTCGCGCAATTTTGTGATTTTTATGGTGGAAGGCTGTTTATTAATCAGGGATATTAGTAACCTTCGTCTCGATGGCTCCTAGACGTAGACAAGGCACAGATACTCGTTTGACATGCTCCGGACCGTAGGAACAATTTGAGGGTAGTAGCAAAAGTAGAATACACTAAGTACCGATTCTCTTTGACTTATTTTTTGAAGAATAAGTTCAGATAAGTTCAGTTTATAATAAGTTCAGAATCAGCTTTATTAATAAATTCAGAATAAAATTCAACAAATGGGTTCAGAATAAGTTTAGCATATAGGTTCATAAATTTGTTCTATAATAAGTTCAGAATAAGTTCAGAATAAGTTTCAGAATAAGTTCAGAATAAGTTAAACAAATTTAAATTCAAAATAAGTTCAGATAAATTTAGTTCATAATAAGTTCAGTCAAAATAAGGCAAAGAGATGTCACATTGAATTGAAGAGATAATTAAGTAATCAGCCGAGCTTTTGTGCTTCAGCCTCCTTCAAAGACGTCATTAGGTTCAAACTCCACGAGTATCAAACATGATGATGCATTTGAACCCAATGACATCTTGGGGTATTTCCAACGAAAAAGTTTAGGATCACCGACTTTAGTGGGTTGGGCCTTTAATCTGCCAACCACATAAGGAAGGCCCCCAACTTCAATTGACCTAGGGTTTTTCGTGGACCTATTATGATTCCTGTCACCCATGTACTCAACACATGAAAATACACATACAAATCGAAAAACAACAATCATACATGTTTTTTAATCAAGTAACCACTCTATTTTTACATAAAAATGATGCATGACACGCACAAGGCATGCAATCAAGGGTTCAAGATGTACAAATCATAAATTTAACTTAATTATTTAATTGAAATGCATATTTATAATGGACAACCAAAAATCTAAATAACAAGTTAATATTTTAAAATAAGAAATCTTTTAACACTTTGATTATTTATGACTGATGATGTTACATTGACATTCTCATCAATAGTTTGTAATAGTGCTGGATGATAGGTCAGGTCGAATTAGATTCGTGTTTGTATCGAATTTAAACGAGTTGAGAATCTCTCGACCCGAACCTAACATGTTTATTAGCTGGTTGAAAAATTTTGACCTGTACCCATCTAATTTTTAAATGGGTTGACCTGCTTAATACGTTTAAAATAAACAAGTCGAGTTCAGCCGCCTAATTATCCATTAAGCATTTAATATTTTCAATTAATACGTAATTACATAGCGTTTAAAATTAAATTTATCTATCACATTAAATAACAACTCTCTAAAACTCCCCCAATTCATCATAATTCATATTTTTTTGAATTTTTGTATTTTTAATTATCTAATAAAAAGGTAAACGGATAAATGATAAATTGTAAAATGAGTTGACTTATTTAACCTGTTTAATTAACGGGTTAAATAGGTACTTTTTTGTATCGAGAATCTCAACCTGAATTTAATCCATTTAATTGAACGAGTTGAACGTGTCAACCCATTTAATTAAGCGAGTTTGAGATTTATACACAAAATCACTTAACTTCTGTAGGTTTCGTGTTGGTAATCATATCGGGTTATCTTTGCTCAGCTCTAATTTGTAGAATGTACAATTGTTGAGATATGTAATGCATCCATCCAATAAAACTTCAAAAACTAATCACTTTAAATTTCGTTGAACCTTAGAGTATCATCAATTTATAACTTTTATATTGCTCTAATTATGTATGCCATTGATACTTCCATTAGTAAAACTTATGTGACATTACATATATTTGAAACTAGTGACTTGTATAATAACACATATATCAACCTTACTGTCCTTCAATTTCTCCTACTAATTTAATGTCCTACCGGACGTCAATAACGTCATCAAATGCTCATCCCAGATCAGTGGAGAAGAAGCGAAAATCAAAAGGGAATGAATTAGCAGACAAACAGTCAATGAGAACATGTTCTATTTGCTAGAAGTGGAAAATCAAGATCTTGAACCGATCCTACTTTACTTTTTTATGCCTAGCCAAGTAAGGTTTTATGATTTATCTCCTAAGTCTATCATCTTCGTGCACACTTTTTAGAGTGTAAGCTAGGTCTATTGCTTTGTATTTTTCACTTTTGATCAATTATATGGATCAAGCAGAGTTGAATGACCATCGACCCATAAATGCATATAGCTATCCTCCAATAAAAGTTCTACTAATTCACATGACTCGAGCTGAACACATTAAAAATAATATAATGAGCTGCTCTTGAACCAACTGGTGTTCGTAACTAGGTCTATTACTTTGTCCCTGTTCTTTTATGCATTTGAAATGATTTAGCTAACAGCTTATAACTTCTTACACCTTCTTACATCTCTTTATATCTTCTTACATACTTAGCATAATCCTTGCAGCTTCTTACATCTCCTTACATCTTCTTACATCTCATATAGATTTTTGTATAACATTCATTTATTTGTGTTCTAGTAATTACAGAAATATGTATATATATATTTTTTATTATACTATCAATATATAGAATTTGTGAATATGTTATGAACACAACATTTATATAAACATAAAAACAGATTTTAACGACGTGAATTATATTTGAGTTTCGACATGAACAATATATGTTATTATAGATGAAATAAGTGAACATACTTTTAAAATTATAATACAAAGCTTTCGCTCATGTTTGAGTCCGAATCATATATAAAAACTCTCAAATTGTATGTGATAAAAGCATTACAGCTATTTCATTCCTAAGGTTATACATGATAATTTTGTTGCTATCATTATACAATTGAACATTTGGTGATCATTTCAAATTTAGTTCCT
This sequence comes from Carnegiea gigantea, assembly GCA_029747015.1. NCBI lineage: Eukaryota > Viridiplantae > Streptophyta > Magnoliopsida > Caryophyllales > Cactaceae > Carnegiea > Carnegiea gigantea. The sequence continues at coordinate 257,001 of JAKOGI010001193.1, forward strand.
TTGTTGATATTGATATGCACTTGTTATGCAGAATAATAAAATTGTAGAAAGTACAACAAGAAACAAGTAATCTCAAGCTACTGCTCCTGTCTCATTTAAAATTGTTTACTTAAAATAGGATTTCTTTTTAAGAGGTGTATTCAATTTTGTAAGAAAATTTTATTTGTTTTGTTATACTTTGCTTATTGGAAGATCAAAATAATGCGAATACAAGAAATCACTTCAAGTGTAGGAAATTTTGATTGAAAAAATTTTTGGGGTTTAATATATTTTATTGTTGTTTAATTTACTTTTGTTGAAGGTTTATTTTCAATAAGTATATTATTTTAATATTATTATTTCTCATCCGAAATGTTCATTATAAAAGAAAGAAATTTTCTTTCAATAATATTAAGAAATAATTTGTTTATTAATGGTATCAAATTTATTTCGTAAATATATATTATACGCTATTTCATAAATCATACATTAAACCTCAATAGTATGCATACATGTTTACAAATTATACTGTACAATTTTTCAACAATTTAACAACTCTTTACATCTATCCTTACAATTTCTTACAGTTCCTTACATCTGTTTATAGCTTCTTACATCTTCTTACAACTCCTTATATCTTCTTACAACTCCTTACAATTTCTTACAATTTCTTACATTTTCTTATAGCTAGCTTACAGCTATATCTTATTACGAAAAAGAATAGACCCTTTATCAACTATTGTGAAACTAGCTAGGTAGTTATCATTCACACTTGTAGTTCATGTGTCTCCCATTTAAAGTTGTTGGCTAAAATTGCGGCCTACATTATTTACCTTTGAGAATCTATATATAGAGTTGTTTTTATCATTAAGTGCTAATGCTAGAATGAACTTTTTGCCTGAATTACAGCCGACCAATTTTGCTCCTATATTGTAGATAGTTTCCTCCAATGATCTCCTTCTAGAATCCTAGACGTGCTTGCTAAGATAGCTACCAATGTCGAACAAAATAATACTAACTCTTATGATAATGTTAACATGTTTTGAGACCTATATATCTTGGGAGTTTTCTTTCCTTTTTAATTATTAAGTAATTATTCATTTTTCAGATGGATCTTTAATATATTTAGTTGTTATGATTATCATTGTTGTTTTCCCCCCTTACTGTTACTATCATTTGGTAGTATATAATATGAGCAAAATTAGAGGTCACATATATAAGTTGATTATGATGCCAATATATACGTAAATTAAATTTGTAACACATTATTAGTGTCAGTTAGTTTAATTAATAAAATTTTTGAAGTTATTAGTAAAAATCTAGGTTAAGATCGATCTTACTAGTTAAGATCGATCTTACTAGTATAAATCAACCTTTATATAGAGCTACCTAGCCTCTTCTTTATTTCATTCTGTTTGAAGAGTAGCTAGGTAGTTGAGTTGATATCCTATGTGATCCTGTTTGGTAGAAGCAAAGGATAGGGAGATCTTGTTCGTTAGAAATCAAGAAAAGGGAGACGTCCGAAGTGGAGGGGAAAATGTAAGCCTTAATTGAGTTTTCACCAAAAAGAACACTTAATTAATTAGGGCAAGTAGTCTGTAAATAGTCTTGTTATCTTCCCCTCTTTTAATTTTATCTATTCAGGAAATATAAACCTTAAAGTTTAAAGATAATTTATAACGTAGTTTAAGGTATGATCTTTCTATACTAGTTAAACCTAGTCACAAAATCAAAATGCCCACAAAAATTAAATTGGAGATGATATAATGTTGTCCTCAAGATATCTTGTTTTGTACAAAATTAGACCACCTACAAAAGTTAAACTGGTGTGTCAATTTATGTCACGCAAATATATTCACCTTAAAGGTTATTAATACAATGGCAAAGTTATTAATACAACGGAATTAACTTTTGAGTAACTTTTAAATGATACAGAGAAAATCAAAACCCAAATCAAATTGATCAGTCGGCAGTATGACAAGACAATTAGATTTTGACTACTATTAAAGACATTATATGACTATATTTATCAATAAGGTCTATAATTTTACATATTTATTAGAAAATATGTAGATGCATTATGACTTGATAATTCATCGTGAAGTTACGGTGCCAACTCATAAAATTTAATTTGATGTATCAAAGTTACAACTTTTGGTCTGATGTCCAATCCAACATTGAGATTAAGATTCAAAACAAGCATATGGAAAAGGGAAGGCAAAACCAAACTGCGGGCCAGTGTATGTTGAAAGAGGCTTCACATGCTACAAGTACAACTCCTCTTAACCAAAACCAAGGCCTTCTGCTTGAAAGTGTATTAGCCAAAAGGGGCAAATTCAAATAACCTACGCCTCAATTAGTTATAGAGGACAAGAGACACCCTTCAAATCATTAGGGCCACTTGCTTAGTAATTAGGTGGGCAACCCTATGCTTAGCTTAGCTTCTTTTCATTCACCCCTTTGAACACCTTTATCGATTCCTCACCAACTCAAACAAAGAAGAAAAAAGAAAAAGGAAAAAAGAAAAAACGTTGTGTTGAAGTTCTCTAATCAATCGAAGGCCACGAAACGGGGACAAAAAAACAATGAAATTATCATACTTGACTCTTGTACATATTGTCTGAATTGAATTTTAAAGGCAGATCTCGATTTAAAACTCAAAATCCTTTAATTTCATTCATTAGATGGTATAAAACACTGCATTATACTTTAGTTTTGATAGCCTCCACCAATTAGTAATCAAACTATTGGGTCGATAATTTTATTGACTATGTCGATATTAAAAATGTTTAATTACAGGTCATCAAGCATCCCACATTACAATTTTATCATGTCTAACAATTAGTTTTTAAAATGGACTAAATAATACTGTAATATAAAACTGACATGAACAGAATGGAACACTCAAATTTTCAAAGACTTGACTTTTCATATTTGTCACAAAATATTCTAGTAAACGTACAAAATTAGTGCCTCAATTAAGAATATGTATGTAAACTTAGTGAAAGAACATGAACCTTCTCCCGCACTTTTTCCTATATATATATATACACCCTCACGACATCTATGATAGCATTACACTTCCCGGAGAGAATCTTATGACACTGGAGTTGTAAGCGAGGCCTTAATCATACACACCCTCTCCTCAACTCAAATATATATATATATATATATATATATATATATATATATATATATATATATATATATATATATATATATATATATATATATATATATGCACATTCATAGACATCATATTCAAAGAGAGAGATTCATGAGAGGTGATTACTCTTCCAAGCTTAACAAAAGCTTGTTCTCCATGAAGGCTTTCAACAGGTTTCGCAAACTCATTATGAGGCTAATTTTCTCTCTCCCCTCCTCCAACTCCAAGGCTCCGGCTACCTCGCGACGATCGTGTGACCGGCCTGAGCCACCTCGGACGTCATGCAGCTCGTATTACTCCACCGTCAACTCACATTACTCCGAGGCCATTGCCGATTGCATTGAGTTCATCAATAGGTCTTCTCAAGAGGAGTATTTGAGTGGTCGAAAATCCGATGTTCTTGTAGTTTGATGTGTTTTAATTAGTAGTAATTAATTTCTTCTATGACATTAATCATGTAAATAGGCTACATTGTGTTTATCCATGTTTCATAATCGCTCGAAAGAGTACTTCGTAATCTAATTAACCAGTTTTTTTGGGTCCTTTTGTTGCTGTTTATGAGCTTTAATTTGTACGTGAAAAAATATGTGAAGATGGCAGTAATGGCCTTTGTCAATATTCTATGATGTGCATGATTATTATGAGAGTGAAAGTTGTTCTTCAAAAAAGGGACCAACAAAAGGCACGAGAGTTTAGTATATTAGAATTTTTAGGCTTTTATTAGGAGGCGAATTATAAGAATGATGTCAAGGAGGAGATAGCTTTTAAATAGTGAGCATAACTTATGAGCCCTAAAAAGAAGGGACAAAATTGTAGGTTGGGGAATTTTCAAGGGAAGAAGATGGCAAGACCACAAAAGTTGCTGGCACATATGACAGTCTTAATTTATTTGAAACTAACCCATGTTTTTGGTGTATGAAGGATTCGGGGCAGGTTAAAGATAATGTTACCATTTTCAGTCATTATAACAGTAAGAGTCTCCAAGTAGCTGTAATGGCTTGGATGGGAGAAATCATGAAAAACAAAAAGGTTGCATCCTTTCGAACTTTGACAAAATGTTGTTTTGCAAAATAAGAATTTGTAATTCAGTTAAGAGTTTTGGTAAGATTCGAACGAATTTCAATCATTCTGGGTTTGTTTCTGAGGTTGCCACTTTGTCAATTATTAGGTGCAGTTGGGACCACCTCTTTACTTATTTCGTATCTTATTTGTATGCTTTACTAGTTTAGGGGTAAAAAAATTTAATAGGATGCAAGTGCTACATGCTTAAGTATTGCAATTAATCGATCTTGCGGACAAAAAACAACCCGAAGAGAAGACCCATAACTCAAGTGAATCGATAAACTGAAGTTATTACTAGATACCTGAGTTCAAATTTCACCCATGTTATTAGGTGATGTAAGCCCCACTGAAGGCTACTTGTAAGGCCCAACCCATTGTGAAAAGAGTGTTGATTTGGAGCCCTCAGCCCCTTAAGATGCCCAGTTTGTATTTTGTTCTTTTTTTAATTGGGACCAGAATAATTTTCCTTTTCCCTCCGCCGATTTCCTCTCTCCTCGAGTTCCACCGCCAGTTGCTCCTGTTCTTCGATTCCTCTTTCTCCATCTTCTCGATAGGTAAGTTTCTCTAACTATTTCTCTCCCCTAAACTTGAAGCTGGCTGCGTTGGAAGTTTGAGTTCACTTGTTCTGTTATGATTTATATTCTGATGCTGCTAAATTTTTTACTTTGAATTTACGGAGTCTTGTGGAACTGAATTCATGAATTGAAAATTGTGTATATTCATCAACTTTGCAAGTTCGTTGTGGTTCGTTTTTGTGATGAAAGCTCTGAAATTTATGAATTCAAGTCTTGACCTGGAATCAATTTTAGAAAACCATGTCCTCATTGTCTTTTTTTGGGGGGGGGGGGGGGGGGGTATATACTCAATAACTCAAATCATATTAGGATACTTGAGGCCACTTTGCTGTGTCAAAATCTCATCTTTACAATGCTAAGTATTGTGTTTGTTGTTGCTGTGCCCAACACAATGCTAAACCTGTAAGAACCGAGCCGTTTAAAGTGAAAGAGGTGAGTCTTATTTACACCCTCATTGGGGTTTCCTTGGCTGCTAAGGAGATGGATCACTGTGAAACTCAACAAATATTGAGGATGTTACGTAACGTTATGCTCAAATCAAAATTGCTTTGCGGAAACATTGTGAGGTGTGGAATTCTGGTGGTTGTGTTTGTATGTTACATAACGGGTTGAATAGGTCTTTTCTCGTGTCAAAATTCTCAAGCTGAACCTAACCCAATTAATTAAATGGGTTAAACGTGTCAACTCATTTAATTAAACGGGTTGAAAATCTTTACCCAAACCCACTTAATTTCGTGTTCGGTTCAGGTCGGTAATCGTGTCGGGTTAACTTTTGACAGCCCTACTAGACAGTCTGGAATGCTTCATAGTTTTGCTTTCCTTGCCATGGTAGAAGACGCAACTAGGGCCTAATACATGTGGGTCACTTAGTTAAGAGGCTTGGAAGGGAAAAGCTAGGGGCTAGGCGGAAAACCTGTGTCTTCCAATTTGCTTCTATTGCAACTTGAAAATTAGAGCCCATGCGTGGGAAGGCGAGTTGAGTACCATTACACCATCACTATGATGGCATGGAATTATGACGGTCGAACCCTTATGTCTTGTGCTGTGACATGCAGAAAGGTTTTTTTTCAAAAGTCATTTTCTCTCATGCAATAATTCTGTAGGTGAGGAAGTAAATAGTATGATGCAGTCTTTTAAATTACGAATGAGATCCATTCAGATGCTTAGATCGTATCAAGCATGGACCCATGGCTTTGGGAAAAATGGAATGATGGCACTGCAGATGAAGGGAAAAATGTGTCCGTGCATGACTTAATTAGTGGTACATATAACTTACTACTAGCCATTGAACTCAGGTTCATCATGTGATTCCTTAGTCCTTATCCACAAATCATGCATAGTATGACCAGATGCAGTAAGTATTAATTATAAGTCCATCATATAAACAAAAAGAAAAGGAGGGGGGGTATTGAGACTCGGTGAGCTTGATTATGAGTTCCTAATATTTTTATGTTTTGCAGTTTAATTTATGCACTGGTAGTCTAGTACAACAATACACAGTTGCATGTGGCATTCTTTTGAGATGTTGCTTGTATGTCTGAGTAGAGCAATAGTGGTGCGTGAAGGGCATGATTCTTATCTGATTCTTTTGGCCTATTTCATTTCCTAGTGGAAGACAAACCTAGAAGAAAATATTTGATCAGCTGATTGCCTCTGACGTTGATACCCTTCCATATTTCAGGTTATTGTATAAGTGAACCGGGGATGCCTAGGAAGCCAAGAAGACATCGCCGGTTCGCACCTCGACCTACTACATTCTCCCGATTTTCTCGATCTGTTGCTTTTGCTAGTGCATGCTCATTGAATTCTAAAGTTGTTAAGTCAAGTTCCCTCAATAGCTCCCCTTCAAAGTTGGGGACATCCTGCTGTAAATTTCGGGCTCTGCTTTCTTTTGATCCGCTCAGTATGTTCTTTGTCATGTGAGTTTGTGGAAAATTTTTATTTTTATTTTTTTGCGCATCTAGACAATGGAGCTGTAAAGGATACTTTGCAAAGGGGCAAGCAGGAATCAGATTCCTCTGATGATGAAGCTCCTCAGGTGAGGATCACATCCATACAGTTCCAGCTGATTCACAACTTATTCTGTGCTAGTTTACCGAATATTTTACTGTCTTGAAGGAAGTTGTTCAGGCAGATTTTGCCTTCTTTGACCCAAAACCTGATGACTTTCATGGAGTCAAGATACTGTTGCAAACATATCTCGATGACAACCAGTGGGATTTAAGTGGTTTTGTTGACTTAATATTAGCACAGACAACAGTCGGTACTGTGGTTAAGATAGAGGATGATGAAGATGATGCATTATTTGCACTTCTCACAGTTTTAAACTTGGGCAGATACAAGGTAAAGTACAGGCTCCCCTTGTGCCTTTTTCCTTCAATCTTTGTCATGTTGTCTCTCTCAAAAATTCAAAACTATGTTTAACAATTTGCTAACTGCTGAGACAAGATCTTTTAGAGATATATGTGATTTTTAATGTCTCTTTTACATGCTGTTTCACTAATGATGGAAAGAGCATCAATAGTGTGTTTGGAAATTGAAATTGTTTGGCACGATGAGAATTCTTTAAGGGCAATCTTTCCATGAAAATAGTCTAAGTTCCATTAATGTCATTATCGACATATACAAAGGATAGAAGACTATTGTTAGGATGCTTAGAGGAGATAGAGCTCATTCCAACTGATGCAGAGTTGCATTTGGGGTCATGTTAGAATTTGTTACTCTTTGGAGTGGTTACAGATGCACTCACCTGGTAGTTTAAGGATCATTGGCGATGATGTGCTATGCTGTATATTATTTTCCAATGATATAGTCTTCATTAAAGAGACAAAGCTTAGGGTTAAAATTACTTTGGACTGTGGATAAAACCCTAAAATCTAAACATTTATGTTTTAGTAGCTAAGAGCCTAAGACATAGTATTCAGAATGCAGGGCTAGTAAGGGTGTGGTTGTTGGAGATGTGAAACTCATCATTGATGCTAAATCCGTACTGAGAAGTGAGAAGGGAAGTATTTATAGCCCTGTTGTCAATATTCTTGGGCCAAATGGATGTGGATGATGATTTTTGTTCATCATGTACGGGTGGGGTGGCAGAATGGAAGAATGCATCGTGCGACAAGAAGTTTGCTGTTGTACTATGTATTTTAGGCTTGGGTTCAAGCGGCCAATGCAGGTGTCATACCCATGTCTAAGTCTTGAGTGTTGAACACACATGTCATGGTAAAATGAAGAGTCCAACTACTGTGGCTGTTGCATTGAAGGAAGTACATCCATATGGTTTGTTCCAATTTTATCAGATGTCTCCAAAGAGACACTACCATATGGTTTGTTTGGAGCCTGAGCCACGTGCCCCATCTTTCGGATCACAAAGGACTTCTATTGGGCTGAAGGGTGCAAATTGCATATCAAGGGAAAGGGAATTGGGTGATTAGGCTGGAACTTTTCACTTTGAATTCAAGCTATTTAAGTATCATGTGTTCCTCTGCTTGGCAGGACCAAAAGTGTATTGTTGAACTTAAAGGCTACTTGCTTAAAGTATGTGAAGGGAGCACTTTGCTTGGTGAGTTAAAAGGGCTTTTAGAGGCTAAGGCTGAGCATGTAGGACTTGTGGTCTTTCAGCGTGTGATGAATCTTCCTCCTCAGCTCTTGCCACATCTTTATAATGCCTTTTTTGATGAAATCTTATGGGCCACGGAAGATGAGGTAAGATGGAACCTTTTCATGTCATTACCGATTGCATGCATTTTTCATTTGTGTAGTTAATCTAACTCGGAATTGATCTCTTCTTTTTTCTTTTTTTTTGGGGGGGGGGGTTGTCTTGAAGCCAACAGAAGATCTCCGTAAATCATTCCGGTTCAGATATTACCTACTGGTCACTAAAATATACAAGGTGCAATTTCAAGCTTTTTGCATATCCTTGTACTTGAGATCTGCTAAAACTGTTCTCAGGTTGAATTATATATATGTATAGTAACATGTGTGAAGTTTTCTTTCTGGTTATTGTAGAAAATTTCTCACGTGAAAAAGGTACCTGCTACTAGCAATAATGAGGATATAATTTACTTGAAGCCAGAAGATGAGTTTTTCCACGAGGTTTTTCCTAAACTCAACACCAACAAGTTGTGCTACATGATGGGGCTCTAGCCAAGAAACTTACATGATTGCTTCACTCCATTGCAGCTTTCTTCATGGTCCATTACTTTCCACTTGCAGAATCAACATCTAGCAACTCAAGAGGCAAGTGATAATCTAAAAACTGCTCCCTTTTATCATTCAGTTTTTCTTCCAACTATGTAAGTTGACGACTTGCTGTCCTCCCACTAGTTTAGCATTGATTTTCTAATGATATCACTTGTCATTTAACCTCGTATTAGCATTCATACCTGCTGGCCCATTCTTAACCCTCTGATGCATCATTACTGTTTATTCACCTTTAGTTTTCGAAGCAGTTGCATTTAGCGTCATTTTATGCGATGGTGCTGATGATTGACTGTTGTTACCTCGTTCCTCATCAAAATGACTTCTGCAGTTAAGAAATTATCGGCTGACGGGACTAGTGATGGCCGTTGAGGCAGATAAATCATCAACATTTCGAAATCAGTTGCGGTCTCTCGTCATTGAATCTTGAGGCTACTAGAAGAGGTGCTAATCTTCAAATTTTGTATTATATTGTCTCTATGCCTGGAATCTTTGTCCAGTCCTTGAGGTTTCTTAGTTTTCCAGAACCTGTTAATTGATATCAGAATGCTGGGTGGAGTGTTGAATGCTGACATCTGTGTTATTGTAGGCAATCCTAGTCCGTTTGAAGGTCTTCTATCGGACAGGTTGGAAGATGAATTTGGCCATTTTACTTGAGTACGAACCTAATTTTGCTAGCGGTTGTGCTGAATTTCAAACTTGATTCATCCATTTGCAGGGGCCTAATTTGTTGGGAAAGTCGGTCACCATAAAATTTGTCATTGAGATACCTAGCCTATGATTTGATGGGGAAACACTAATGTTTAGCTCATTACGAAAGTATTGGACAACGGAAATATGCTTCTGGGTGGCAAATCAATGATTGTTCGAAGGTGGTGTAAAATGTGTAATAGGATTTGATTATGGTGACTGGAGAATTTGGTGAAGTATTTTGCATGTTACATCCGAAATTTGGTGGCATTTGGATCTATCTGTCCTTGCTCAACTTTCTCAGAATCCATATTGAGTTTGCTGTTTATCAAAGCGTTTAGGACAATCTATGGATAACCCATATATTGGTATACGGCGTTGGATTGGGGGAGTTGGGATATTCATAAAACCAGTCACCTCATCACAGGTACTGCAACCAGTTGATTTCTATGTCGTAGGGTAAGGCAACTGAACCCCCCCCCCCAAAAAAAAGGAAAAGAAAATCTTTTCAACCACCTTATGAACAACTGCACGGTGCAAAATCTCACTATATTTTCTGTACCTGTCAATGACCGCACAAATCTTTAGTATTTCTTATTCAGAAGCTCAACCAACCCACCATGTTTTGTCAAACATAAAAACATATAAAAAAGAAAAATAAAAGAGAGTAGAAAACAGAGGCAATACTTTAGTTGGTGAGCATTACATTAGTACTAGAAAAAGACCATTTCTGTGATCTCCACCAAAGCCCAACTCAGCATCAGTGTTGGCTTCCTGGGATCAAGTAGGAAGAGCACAGCCAAGGATGGACATGCGATCTAATGCCACTGAAATCTTAACCAAGTTGAAGAGAGAGTGTGCAACTCCACTTCCCCTGTTATGTCAAGTGGCAGACGCCATGGCCAATGATATGAGAGCTGGCCTTGCCTCTGATGCTGATGGAGCCAGTCATCTCAAGATGATCCTCAGCTGTGTTACATCTCTCCCAACTAGGTATGTGTATTTTGTAAACTTCCATCATATTCCCAAGTCTATGGCTTAATTTCATATGTTCATGCTAGCTGTAATGGCATAAGATTTGATTTGTTGCTAAGTTCCAGCTTCTAGTAATCCATTATAATTTGTAAGTACATAGTTTGTTCACTCATGAAATTATGCTGATATGCAACTTCAAAAATAAATATTTTTGGTATGATCATGTAATTTTTTTTACCCCAGTTTCAAATACCAACCTCGAGTGTATTACCAGGTCTGAGTTTAACTTTTTATTGACTTGGTCCAATTTGTATATAGCTTGGAGGAAACTTGATCAAAGCCTGAAGAAAGAAAGAAAAAATAAATCAAGTTGTAGACATTTTCCCATTTGTCCATAGACTTTGCATCAAAAATAAAATCGAATTTGAATTTCTGCATTCTCTAATTTTGTAAAAATTGGAGTTTGGTTCAAGGGATGAGAAAGGATTGTTTTACGCATTAGTTCTAGGAGGCACAAAATTCAGGGTGATGAGAGTACAATTAGGTGGAAAGGATCAGCCAGTGATCGCTGTTGAATCTGAGCAGTTCTGTATGCCCCAAGAGCTGATGTTGGGTACATCTGAGGTCAGTTTGCGTCAATTCTGTCAATCAGTGTTCTCTTTGATTTTCTTTTGCCTCTTAGTTGTGCATTGTGCTGTTGATTAATGCGTTTGTCAGCAGGAACCCTTTGATTTCATTGCTTCCCGGCTGGCGAAATTTGCAGAGAAAGAGGGCATAGAATTCTGTCTTCCCGAGGGCAGAACAAGGGAATTGGGATTCACCTTTTCTTTCCCTGTGAAACAAACATCCATGGATTCTGGATCCTCATCAAGTGGACCAAGGGTTTTGCACTCTCTGGAATGGTTTATGCTTCTAAATCTAGCAGTACTGATTTTTGACTCAAGTAGATGATTCATACGCTATATATGACTAGAACTACTTTCAATGTGAGTAGGTAGGAAGAGATGTGGTGGCTTGTCTAAATGAAGCTATGAAGAGGCAAGGACTATACATGCAAGTCTCAGCTCTGGTATCATATTTCCTACACATATTTTTTACCAATGATGACTCAAACTGTTGCTGTGGGGTTGTAGATGGTCGATGTTTTTGATCTTAGCATCCAACAGACAAAATCTCCCCTTTACTCCGGCCAAATACTTTAAATACTGTGTTAGGCAATGGACACTCAAACACAGTTGCACAGTTATAGACATTTACACTTATTCTGAAGCAAAAAACATGCAAAACTTTTTTAGTGAATGAAAGAGTTTGTCAGTTGAACATGTCCCTTGCCAATTGTAGCTAAGTCCAAGTACTACAGTTCAAATATCCAGAGTTTAATAAACTCTAGGAACTTGCGGAAGGCTGAAACTACGAACTAATGCATATGTTAGGTCAATGACACGGTGGGAACACTAGCTGGGGCAAGGTATTGGGATGATGATGTCGTGGTTGCCGTGATCTTGGGTACAGGTAGCAATGCTTGTTATGTGGAGAGGATAGACGCTATCCCAAAGCTGCGTGCCAGTAATTCTCAATCAGGGACAACAGTGAGTCAGAATCTCTTTGCGAAGATGTCTATAAAGTTGACATGATGCAGTGCAGGAAATTAACAACTGCATATGTCATCATTACAGATAATCAACACGGAATGGGGAGCATTCTCGACTGGACTTCCTCCGACTGAGTTTGATCGGGAAATGGATGCTGACAGTACCAACCCGGGTGAGCAGGTACTCCTGTGTCTAGCACCGTTGTTCTTATTTACTTCGTCAGTCCAAATATACAAATACAGAGTCATATTTGCATCTCAACAATGCAGATATTCGAAAAAACAGTTTCTGGGATGTACCTCGGAGAGATTGTAAGGAGAGTGCTGTTGAGAATGGCTGAAGCCCGTTTATTTGGCGTTAGTATTCCAGAGAAACTGCAAACACCTTTCTCACTCAGGTAACCTAACTGAAACTCTTTCACCACTTCATGCACCATGTCGTATCATCAACATTCAGGTGACATTGTATTATTGGTAGCAAAACACATTCCTAGTAACGAAAATGTCAACCAACGAAAATTCCTAATTATCAATGTCCACTCAAACAGGACATACCATATATGTACCATGCAGCAGGATAACTCAAGTGACCTGGAAGCTGTTGGCTCAGTTCTGTATGACCAGGCTGGGGTAAGTCCGCTTCAAATCCTCAAGTTTAGCATAAAGCATGATTGGTACAGCAGCTCACAACTTCATCCCATGTTTATTTGCCAGGTTGAATCAGACATTAAAGCACGCAAAATTGTTGTAGAGGTTTGTGACACAATAGTCAAACGAGGTGCTCGCTTGGTAGGGGCTGGCATAGTTGGCATTCTCCAGAAGATGGAAGAAGATACAAAAGGTGTGATTTTCGGGAAGAGGACAGTGGTGGCCGTAGAAGGAGGCGTGTATGAGACATATCCTCAATACAGAAGATACCTCCAAGATGCAGTCATGGAGCTTTTGGGGCCCGAGTTGTCACAGAATGTAGTCATAAAGCTCTCCAAAGATGGTTCTGGGATTGGAGCAGCTCTGTTAGCAGCAGCCAACTCTAAGTATCGACATTCGACATGATCCGTTGTTTGCCATTTGCCCATATCAGTCAGTAGGATCAAAATGGGGGCAAAACCTCAATTAGTCAACAATGACAAGAACAGTAATACCCAATGTGAATCCCACATTTGTAGGGTATGGTCGTTGTTATCCCTCGAAGCAAAGAACAAAACCTAGTTGATACAATGCAACATTTGACATGACTTCTTGTTTGCCATATCTGTCAGAAGATTAAAAATGGGGGCAAAACCTCATTAATCAACAACGACAAGAAAAATAATACCAAGTGTGAGTCATGCATTTGTAGGGTATAGCTATTGTTATCCCTAGAGGCAAAGAACAAAACCTGGTTAACACAGAGCAAACATATTAGTTTCTATTTTCCTGCTTCATATGTCGTCAACTTCCATTTCTTGGAATTTGCAGTTGAAGTCTGAGGGATTACTAATGCATCTCTAGCTCAAAATCACATAGCTCCTATCCACTATCAAACCTGAATTCAAAACCAAACCCTTCTAACTACAACCAAGTTAATAAGCAAATTAATGCAATTTACACATACTACGTCAACATTTGAACAAATCTCAAATATAAGATATCAGTTTCACATATTAGTAGGATGAGACGTAACGGTTTTTTTGGGGGGGCGTTACTGCACTAATTAGGGATGGCAACGGGTCGGATTCGGATCGGATGTATAGACATCCAAATCCGATCCAATTAATAATTGGATTTGAAAATCCAATCCAAATCCGACTCCGTCGGATCGGCTGTTAAATCGGATTCGGATTGGTTTTGGATCGGATTAAATCCGGATATAATTGGATATAATCGGATTATGTATTTTTATTCAGTACTTGCATAATTTTTTATTTCCAACCTTATTTTTGCTTACTTATAAGTGTAATATTAAATACCTCTTTAGTGTCAAATAACTTTTTATATTAAACATTTCAATGTGTTAAAGTAAAAATATATTGGAAAAAGAGAATGTAAATTCACTTTAGAGTGAAAGGGATAGACAATAGTATAACAGTTGCAAGGAAAGGAAGAAAGTACAACTTTGATTGACAAATATGAGAGAGCAAAAAAAAAGATCAGGAAAGAAGAAGAAATTAGCTAAGAAAGAAGAGTGTACTGCACATAGAGAGCAGACCTTATGCGGATTTTTTGAGAGTTATCATATTAGTATTTTCCTATCTTCAAAAAAAGTTGAAATTATGAGAAAAAGATATCGGATCAGATGTTAATCGGATCGGATGGACTCTCATCCAAATCCGCTCGGATCCGAGTCGGATTCGGATTATTTTTATCGGACTCTGAATCGGATTATTTTTTATCGAATTCGAATCGAATAATTTTACCCCGAATTGGATCGAATTTACAACGAATTCGGACTATACTACCATCCCTTGCAGTAATGTAGATCCTCTAAACCTTACCCCAACTGCTGGGACCTCCCTCCCCAGCCATAGCGATTGAAGTTAGTGAGACAGCAGTAACCATTCACGCTTTCTCTCTCTCTCTCTCTGTTGGGTTTCGTGGCCCAAAATCCAAGTACCGGCACGGTGGGACCGTGCTACACAGGACACGGGCGTGTCAAGACGAAGAACGTCCAGTCGAAGAGGACAGAAAAATGGCACGGGGGTGCCGTGCCATGTGGCAGGGGGTGACCGTGCCACGTGGCACGGTCGTGCCCCGTGCGTTTACGCCGCCTCTCTCGGAAGGCGGTAGAGTTCTGTTCAAGGAAGGATTTCACCCGACGGCTAGGGTTGCACGCTAAGGGGGAAAACCCTACTGTTTGGACCCTATATAAAGGGGGTCAGGCCTAAGATCTAAAATATCTCCAGTACTCATACATACATTGAGAGGTAGAAGTATTTTGTGAGAAATTACAATAGAGAGGTTGTAATTCTACTCTTAGATCAAATCACTGTGGTGATTGTGATCGTGTTGTATTCTTCCTGCTCATAGTGAATTGTTCTGGTGCTGTCGCCGTCCGTGGTTTTTTCCCGATTGGGTTTTCCACGTTAAACCTCTTGTCTTCTTATTTCTATTTTTTGTTATTCACTTGATTTCTGAATTTCTAATTCATCCTATTACTTCCGCTATACTGTTACTTTGATATTAATCCTAACAAGTGGTATCAGAGCTCTAGTTATAGGATGTCTTCTATCATGAAGGTAGATATTCAGAAATTCGACGGGGAGATTAGTTTTAATCTCTGGAAGGTGCAGATGAGAGCAGTTCTCATTCAGCACAGGTTGTGGAAGGTTCTGAAGGGACCTCACGTAAAACCTGAGAAGATGACAGAAGAACAGTGGGCTGAAGATGCTAAGAAGAGACGTGGGTCGTTGACGGAGGACGAATGGGAGGAACTGGAGGTGAAAGCGGTTTCAGCCATACAGTTGTGCTTGGCACCACATGTTCTGCGAGAGGTGCTAGATAAGACAACTGCGGTGGATCTTTGGGCTCGGCTGGAGGAACTCTACATGACGAAGAGTCTTGCCAACAAGATCCGTTTGAAGGAAAGGTTGTACACCTTTCGTATGGCTGAAGGTACTCCTGTCCAAAAACACTTGAATGAATTTAATTCTATTATAGTAGATTTGGAGAGTTTGGATGTTAAAATTGAGGATGAGGATAAGGCCATTCTGCTTGTTGTGTCTCTACCCCCTTCCTACAAACACTTTAAGGAAATCATGTTATATAGTAATTCTGATACTATATCGTTTGAGGATGTGAAGTCTAACTTGCTGTCTAAAGAAAAGTTTGACCAAGACATCCATGCTGATCAGTCTGAGGGATTAGTTGTCAGGGGTAGAACCACTGAGAAAGGGGGAAACGGTAATAAGAAAAAAAACCGTTCTAAGTCAAGGAATCCTCATTCTAACAAAACCTGCCACTACTGCAACAAATTGGGTCATATCAAGGCTAACTGCTGGAAATTAAAGAAAAAGAATGAAAAGGAGGATAAGGAGAAAACTGTTACAGCTGATTGTGTAGTAGAGTCGGAGTCTGATGGTGATGTGTTACTTGCTACTTCTTTGGCTACCACCTCCGAAAGGGGCGTGGATGTTGATTGGGTTTTAGATTCTGGTTGTACGTTTCACATGTGCCCTCATAAGGACTGGTTTGTCCCCTATGAGGCAGTTGACACTGGGGTGGTACTTATGGGTAACAATGCTAAATGCAAAGTTGCAGGGATAGGTACTGTTCAGATAAAAACCCAAGATGGGACAATTAGGACATTGTCTAAAGTACGCCACATACCTGACATGACTCGTTGTTTAATATCCTTGGGTACTCTTGAGACTAATGGTTGCAGGATTTCGATGGAAAATGGTGTCCTAAAAGTAACTAAAGGAGCCATGGTGATAATGAAGGGATTGAGGCAAGGCAATCTCTACATTCTACAAGGAACTACAGTTACAGGTGTAGCTGCAGTTGGTACAATAGATGATACAAAGTTATAGCACATGAGGTTGGGCCATATGAGTGAGAAAGGGATGACCATTCTGGGTAAGAAAGGTTGTCTTGGTAACGCCAGTACGGGTAAGCTCGATTTTTGTGATCACTGCGTCTTTGGGAAACAAAAGAGGGTAAGTTTCTCGAAAGCAATACACCGTACTCAGGGGATCCTCGACTACATTCATTCTGATTTGTGGGGTCCTTCAAAGGTTCCTTCTTGTGGAGGTAAGCGTTACATGTTAACTTTTGTTGACGATTTCTCACGAAAGATTTGGGTTTACTTCTTGAGACAGAAAAATGAGACATTCTCCATGTTCAAGAAGTTCAAGGCTCTGGTTGAAAACCAGACTGAGAGAAAGATCAAGAAACTTAGGACTGACAATGGTCTTGAGTTCGTTGAGTCAGAGTTTGAAGAGTTCTGCACGAAAAATGGCATAGCTAGGCACAAGACGTTGGTTGGTAAACCACAGCAAAATGGGGTTGCAGAACGAATCAACAGGACTCTACTGGAGAAAGGTAGATGTATGCTTTCACATGCTGAGCTTTGGGATCGCAAGGCCTTTTGGGCAGAGGCTATTTCTACAGCCTGCTACCTGGTAAATCGTTCACCACACACCTACATTGACTTCAAAATTCCAGAAGAAGTATGATCAGGTAATCCTGTTGATTATTCTAATTTAAGAATATTTGGATGTCCTGTATTTGCCCATGTGAATAATGGGAAATTAGCCCCCAAGGTTGTCAAATGCATGTTACTTGGATATGCATCTGAGTCTAAGGGATACCGCATGTGGTGTCCTGAGTCTAAGAAAGTAATTCAAAGCAGGGATGTTACTTTCAATGAGACTGCTATGTTATCTTCTGGGAAGAATACTGTTGTTTCTTCTACTGATACAGGTAATCAGGAAGATGTCAATGTGGAGGTAGAGATGGAGACCGTAACAGCTCAAAGTGGAGCTACTAATCAACCCAATAGGGAGGCCCAGGTTACTGAACCTGGAACCATCAGTCCCAATCAACCTTAGGAGGAGGTTGTCCATTCTATAGCTCGTGATCGTCCTCGAAGGGAGATCAGGAGACCTGCCCGTTACAACGATGATGAGGGGCTGATAGCATACGCACTTTCAGTTGCAGAGGAAGTGCCTGAAGGTGCTGAACCTTCAAATTACACTGAAGCAATCACTTACCCAAGTTCACCTAATTGGATCCTAGCTATGCAAGAAGAGATGGAAAGTCTGCAAAAGAACCAAACATGGGAACTCTGTGAACTGCCTAAAGGCCGAAGAGCCTTAACTGCCAAGTGGATCTACAAGAAGAAAGAAGGAATTCCTGGATTTGAAGATGCAAGATGGAAGGCACGGTTGGTTGTTCGTGGTTGCAACCAAAGGGAAGGTATTGACTACAATGAGGTCTTCTCCCCTGTTGTTAGACATACCTCTATTCGAGTCCTTCTTGCATTTGTCACATTGTTTGACTTGGAGTTTGAGCAACTTGATGTGAAAACCGCATTCCTACATGGGGAGCTGGAGGAGGAAATTTACATGAGACAACCTGAAGGGTTTGCAGTTCTTGGAAAGGAACAACTGGTATGTAAATTGAAAAAGTCCTTGTATGGACTCAAGCAAGCTCCAAGGCAGTGGTATAAACGTTTTGATACGTTTATGACAGAAAAAGGGTATACACGTAGTAGATATGACAATTGTGTGTACTTTAGACACTATTCTGATAGTACTTTTATTTATCTACTGCTGTATGTCGATGATATGTTGATTGCTTCTAAAGACAAGACCTTAATTGGCATGCTGAAATCTCAACTCAGTAAGGAGTTTGAGATGAAAGACTTGGGTGCAGCAAAGAAGATACTAGGCATGGAGATCCACAGGGATAGGAAAGCAGGTAAACTGTACTTGTCTCAAGAACGGTACCTTGAGAAAGTACTAAGTAAATACAACATGGACAACTGCAAGGCAGTTTACACTCCACTTGCTGCACACTTCAGGCTGTCTGCGGGATGCTGCCCTCAAACAGAGGAAGACATCAGAAGAATGTCTAATGTACCTTATTCTAGTGCTGTTGGTAGTTTGATGTATGCTATGGTTTGCACTAGCCCAGACTTATCATATGCTGTAAGTGTGGTAAGTAGATATATGCACAATCCTGGAAAGGATCACTGGGAAGCTGTGAAATGGATCCTTCGATATGTGAAGGGTACTATAGAGAAGATGTTGGTATTTGATAGAAACAAAGCTGATACATCAGATATTGTAAGCTTTGTTGATGCTGATTATGCTGGTGACTTGGATAGGAGGAGGTCCATATCTGGGTATATCTTCATCATGTGTGCAAGTGCTATCTCCTGGAAAGCATCATTGCAGTCTATTGCAGCCTTGTCTACTACTGAAGCTGAGTACATTGCTACTACTGAAGGGGTGAAGGAAGCTACCTGGCTGAGGGGCCTTGTGATCGAGCTCGGAGTCCCACAAACTCCGACTGTTGTGTTTTCTGATAGTCAGAGTGCCATCCACCTGACTAAGAACGATACCTACCACTCGAAGACCAAGCATATTAGTGTGAAATACCACTACATTAGAGACACAGTTGCTGCAGGTGAAATAATAGTGAAGAAGATTCACACGTCAGAAAATCCTGCAGACATGTTAACCAAGCCTCTACCATTGGCTAAGTTCAAGCATTGCTTGAACTTAGTGGGTATTCACAACCACTAAGTGCCCATCAGAGCAGTGCCCCTAGGGAGGGGGCGTCACCCTTCGGGGTGCAATGACGGAGTCAGAAAGCAGTGATTGGAGATTTTTTGGTCCAAGGTGGAGATTGTTGGGTTTCGTGGCCCAAAATCCAAGTACCGACACGGTGGGACCGTACTACACAGGACACGGACGTGTCAAGATGAAGAACGTCCAGTCGAAGAGGACAGAAAAACGGCACGGAGGTGCCGTGCCACGGGGCACGGGGTGACCGTGCCACATGGCACGGCCACGGGGTGACCGTGCCACGTGGCACGGTCGTGCCCCGTGCGTTTACGCCGCCTCTCTCGGAAGGCGGTAGAGTTCTGTTCAAGGAAGGATTTCACCCGGCGGCTAGGGTTGCACGCTAAGGGGGAAAACCCTACTGTTTGGACCCTATATAAGGGGGTCAGGCCTATGATCTAAAATATCTCCAATACTCATACATACATTGAGAGGTAGAAGTACTTTGTGAGAGATTATAATAGAGAGGTTGTAATTTTGCTCTTAGATCAAATCACTGTGGTGATTGTGATCGTGTTGTATTCTTCCTGCTCATAGTGAATTGTTCTGGTGCTGTCGCCGTCCGTGGGTTTTTCCCGATTTGGGTTTCCACGTTAAATCTCTTGTCTTCTTATTTCTGTTTTCTGTTATTCACTTGATTTCTGAATTTCTAATTCATCCTATTGCTTCCGCTATACTGTTACTTTGATATTAATCCTAACACTCTCTCTCTCCCCCCTGCCCTCCCCTCTCCTTTTCATTTACTCCTCCAAACTCCGAACACGTTGATCTTACACCCACTCATCAATGGCGGCAACAGCAGCATCCCCAGCCGTTGGATCTTCATCACTCAGCTTCCTAAGATCAAAGAGAAGCAGCAGAGCTCTCCAACCAAGGATGGCCGTCCGATCTGCCAGCTCTGTAACTCAAATCTTAACTAAGTTACAGAAAGACTGTGCTACTCCACTTCCCATCTTGCGACACGTGGCAGATGCCATGGCCAATGATATGAGAGCTGGCCTTGCTTTTGATGGCGGCAGTGATCTCAAGATGATTCTCGGCTATGTTGACTCTCTCCGTACTGGGTAAGTCTCAGCTTGTTCCATAATCCATATGATCAAAATCTCTAATCAGTTTGCAAGTTAGTTAATGCTAATTGTTTAGTAGCATAATTGGAATTGGAATTATTCTTAATTAAGTTCAAATTTCCTGGTATGGTGAGTGCTTCCTTACGAATGATATTATGCTGATATGAATATGTAATCTTTCTCTGGTATGTCCTAATTAGTGGTTGGTTATGGATGATATTACCCTGATATTGATTTGTAATCTTTCTCTATGTTATAATTACTTCGTATTTGTGTCGAGAAGTTGAATTCTGATGAGCGTTGGCAAAATCTAATCCTACAAAATCACCCTATGAAATTTGCATCATCCGAACGCCGTTTTTGACCCTAAAACTACATGAATTAAGTGTTACGGATTTGACCAGTTGCAAGGTATGGGACTTGTCCCACATCGGTTGTATGGGCAACTGATGAGGAGTTTATAGACCAAATGGGCTCTCTCTCCTAATAGGCTAGTCTTTTGGGATGAGTTCTCCTGTTTGGTCTGTAACAATTGGTATCAGAGCCAACTCGGAGTGGTGGCCCACGGAGTGGTGGCCTGGGGGAGCCAGCCATGACCAACGTGGCCGTGACCAATGAGGACTCGGAGTGGTGGCCTGGGGGAGCCAGCCGTGACCAACGTGGCCGTGACCAATGAGGACTCAGAGTGGTGGCCTGGGAAAGAGCCAGCCGTGACTAACGTGGCCGTGACCAACGAGAACTCGGAGTGGTGGCCTGGGAAAGCCAGCCGTGACCAACGAGGACGCTGGCCCTTAAGGGGGGTCGAATGTTACGGATTTGACCAGTTGCAAGGTATGGGACTTGTCCCACATCGGTTGTATGGGCAACTGATGAGGGGTTTATAGACTAAATGGGCTCTCTCTCCTAATAGGCTAGTCTTTTGGGATGAGTTCTCCTGTTTGGTCTGTAACAATAATGTTACGGATTTGACCAGTTGCAAGGTATGGGACTTGTCCCACATCGGTTGTATGGGCAACTGATGAGGGGTTTATAGACTAAATGGGCTCTCTCTCCTAATAGGCTAGTCTTTTGGGATGAGTTCTCCTGTTTGGTCTGTAACAATTGGTATCAGAGCCAACTCGAAGTGGTGACCCACGGAGTGGTGGCCTGGGGGAGCCAGCCGTGACCAACGTGGCCGTGACCAACGAAGACTCGGAGTGGTGGCCTGGGGGAACCAGCCGCGACCAACGTGGTCGTGACCAACGAGGACTCGGAGTGGTGGCCCACGGAGTGGTGGCCTGGGAAAGAGCCAGCCGTGACCAACGTGGCCGTGACCAACGAGAATTCGGAGTGGTAGCCCACGGAGTGGTGGCCTGGAAAAGCCAGCCGTGACCAACGAGGACGTTGGCCCTTAAGGGGGGTCAAATGTTACGGATTTGACCAGTTGCAAGGTATGGGACTTGTCCCACATCGGTTGTATGGGCAACTGATGAGGGGTTTATAGACCAAATGGGCTCTCTCTCCTAATAGGCTAGTCTTTTGGGATGAGTTCTCCTATTTGGTCTGTAACATTAAGCTGGTCCAAGGCAAACAAAATTTGTCTAAATTATTACTGCCGTATCTAGTGTTGATTTTGTAAGATTTGGGGGTGATGAAAGGGGTGAGAAAGGACTGTTCTATGCATTGGATCTCGGAGGCACGAATTTCCGGTTGTTGAGAGTGCAATTAGGAGGCCAGGAGAGGCAAGTCATCGCTACAGAATCCGAGCAAGTCCCTATTCCCCAAGAGCTCATGTGTGCCACCTCTGAGGTCAGTTTGCAGTTACTCTAATGGAGTGAATTAGCAGCATTCTCTTTGATTTTCCTTCCTCCCCTGTTTACTGTATCGCGATAGATTGATTAGCAAAGCTGGCTAGCAGGAACTCTTCGATTTCATCGCTTCCGGATTAGCAAAATTTGTGGAGAAGGAGGGGGGCGAATTCTGCCTTCTGCCAGGAAGGAAAAGGGAGCTCGGGTTCACATTTTCTTTCCCTGTCAAACAAACATCCATTGATTCCGGCATCTTGATCAACTGGACCAAGGGTTTTGCAGTCTCTGGAACGGTTGGTGGTTCTCGAATCGAGCATTCTTAATGTCTGATGCAAGTTGATTCATAGCTGTTGAATGACTTGGGAGCGCTTTTGTAATGTGTTCAGCCAGGGAGAGATGTAGTGGCTTGTTTGAATGAAGCTATGAGGAGGCAAGGGCTAGACATGCAAGTCTCTGCTTTGGTATTGTGTTTCTTATCATTTCACGTATTTTTGACCTATGATCACCTGGGTCTTGCCTTTTGCGAGATTAGTCTATCAAAGCTTTTTAAATATAGTTCCAACGGATATAACTTCTTAGATACTCGGGGGTAAGGTTACCCATGCCATACACTTGAAGCCATGTCCAAGAATCATAGCTTTCCGAAACCTAGACCTTGTGGAACTGTGAAAAGAAACAGAGCATTGACACCGTTTACCAACTTATGAATTAGGTAAATGATGCGGTTGGAACACTAGCTGGAGCAAGATATTGGGATGATGATGTCATGGTGGCTGTGATCTTGGGAACGGGAACCAATGCCTGCTATGTGGAGAGAACAGATGCCATCCCGAAGATGGCAGCTAGTAATTCCCAGTCAGGGACAACAGTGAGCCAGAATCTCTTTTGCAAAGATGTCTATGAAGTCGAGACGATGCAGAGCCTCAGATTAACAACTATACGTATCATTTCAGATAGTTAATACGGAATGGGGAGCATTCTCGACTGGACTTCCGTTGACTGAATTTGATGAGGAAATGGATGCTGAGAGCATCAACCCCGGTGAGCAGGTACTTCTAGGTCTAGCATCTCTGGTCTTACTATCTATTTGTTGAGTTTAAACGGAAATTTTGAGCTACAGTATGTGATATTTGCATTTCATCAATGCAGATATTCGAGAAGACAATTTCGGGTATGTACCTTAGGGAGATTGTGAGGAGAGTGCTGTTAAGAATGACTGAAACGGGTTCTTTGTTTGGCAGTAGTATTCCAGAGAAACTGCAAACACCCTTCTCACTCAGGTGCCCCAACTGGACTTAAACTGAATTTCTTAGGTTCCTGCTCCTCATTCACCCTTGTCATCAAAAGCTGATATTGAAAGTCGTTCAAATCATTTTGAAGAGTTGAGCTACCATCCCCTTCCCTTTTTCCCTGCTGTTTGAACGTTTGTCACATTCCCAGTAGTGAAGATGTCAACCATCAAAAGTTCCTGATCAAGTAACGTATTATTTCAACTTTTTCCGCGAAACAGGACACCACATATATGCTCCATGCATCAGGAGAGGTCAAGCGATTTAGAGGCCGTTGGATCAGTTTTGTATAATGAGGCTGGGGTAAGTCTCAAGTCTTTCATAAAACATGGAAACTACACATGATTCACAACTTCTTATGTTATGACATGTCAGGTTGACTCTGACACTGAAGCACGGGAGATTGTCTTAGAGGTTTGTGACACAATAGTAAAGCGAGGTGGGCGCTTGGCAGGGGCAGGCATAGTGGGTATTCTGGAAAAGATGGAAGAAGATACAAAAGGTCGGATTTTTGGGAAGAGGACGGTGGTGGCAATGGATGGAGGCTTGTATGAGAACTATCCTGAATACAGAAGATACCTCCAAGATGTGGTCATGGAGCTTTTAGGGCCAGAATATCACAGAAGATTGTCATGGAGCACTCCAAAGATGGCTCTGGGATTGGAGCAGCTCTGTTAGCAGCAGCAAACTCCAAGTATCGACATTCAACATGATTTGCAATTTGCCCTCGATTAGTAGGATCTAAATGCGGTAAAATATGGTTGATCCATATGATTTTTTATGCCACAAGCACTGTTTCCATGTCCTGGAGTCTGCTCCTCCAGAATTGAATAGCACACTTCAAATGCCATAAAAAATTTAAAAAAAAAAAAAACAGAGATGTATTCATTCTGTCTGTTAATGAAATTTGTTACAAAAGCACACCTAAAATACAGCCATTTACTAGTGTCTCAGCTTCATAGAAGATCTTCTTCATTTCCTCCTGACCTAGCTTGCGATAATGTGTATTTCAAAAAACTTTTTAGGCCTTCTAAAGGGTGATGCCTTCTAACTGGGTGACACCACTTGTATGCAATTCCTTTTCTTCTAAGTGTAGAGTATCAGAAGAATTTAACACAATAATTACCTAATTTTCCCTTCCGTAAGGTTCCCTCTCAGGCCAAAGCTAGTCATTGCAGAGTGAGTTGCAACGGTAGAGCACCATTAGGACACAACTGATTCCCACTTTTTCACGTGACGACAGGAGTTGAATGTGCTGACGATTTGCTCTCATCGGGCCCAACGATTGGCTAAGAGCAATCAGTTGTGGTTGTTGAGAAATGTGACGATACTTTGCTCGAAGCTCTTCACGAGGAGGTTGAGAAGACGGAAGAAGAGCCTCCGTGCGTGTAGAAGGCCACGTATCCTTCCTTCGCAATCTGAGATGAAAGCAGTGGCCCAGGTCCGAACTGTTTAGCCAACTGAGCAGTCCAAATCTGTTGTCGCTGCTGCTGTTTTCGTTGCGGCTGCTGTACTGACATTGTCGTGTTAAACATAGGACCGGGCGCAAAAGGGTTCCCAAAATACTGAGGCACGTGCAAATTCCCCTGTATCAAGCACACACTGCCATCATCAAGAACCAGAGATAGTTCAATACAATAGTACGTTTCTGAAACGTAAACACAACAGCAAGTCACGTTTGCAATTTGCTGTTTGTTAATTATGAACTTCAAAGGGAGAGGGCGAGTTCAAGTATAATAGACACTACTAAATATAGCACTCCAAAGTCTCCAATTCTTAACCAGTTCTGTGGACTTGGCTGCCAAGGCTTCCCATTGGGGTAGGGTGTTTTATGTCACATGAAGAAACTAAACTGAATCTCTACGCTGAAAGATGAGAAAATACCTGCGGAGGAGTACAAGGCATTCCTACTGATACTGGTGCAGCTCGATCGCGGTAAGAATTAGAGGGAAAATGATTCTGTGGTGAGGAGGAAGGTATAGGTCTGTTATGCTGCACAACTGAATGTTGATAATGCATTTGACATTTGACTCCTGATTCCATATTATATCCCGACCTATTTACATCGTTATCAGCTGCTGGAGTAACTCCAGATGACACAGAAAGAAAATCAAAGCTCTGCCAAGATAAACAAGTAGTATACTAGATAAAGATGACAATTGTCAGCAAGAATTACAGAAAGGATAGTGAGACCACAAAAATACCTCCTTTGAACCACCATACCCAGAGAATAAGGGGCCCTCCTGCTGTTCTTGATGATGTTGATGGGTCACAGGTATAGTGTTCGCACCTTCATGAGAAGTCTTCCGATCAGCAGAAGTCAACAGGTTACTGTCCCTGAGTGTTCCATTTGCTCTATTCCTGACAATATTTGAATGGTCAGGCATGATGGGCCACCACCAAGAGTCTGAGATGGTCTCAATTGGCTGGCATCTAAAGTCCAAGTTCCTTTTCCTTCTGAAATTTGCAAAACCCGAATAAGGCGGCTGATGTAAACATGTGCAGCACATCTTTTCCATGACGTCCTTGTGCCATTCATAGAACATGACAGCTGCACAGTCCATTGAGAGACTATTAGAAACAGACGGGAAGCTAGGGGATACAGCAGGTTATGAACCAAACTGAAGGGAATAACACTCGAAACAAAGAAGTGAAACAAAAGAATTCACCTTTTCTGTTGATAGATCTTTACATGTACCAAGACTGGAAGAGCACGCAGCTGTGTCAAGCCAAGATGGGAAGATGATAGCAGAGGACCTGCAAACAGAATTGGTAAGCAGGAAAACAGTTTAATTGCAAATCATTCAAAGAATACCTATTGGAGAAAGGAGATTACTGGAGATGAAGTCCATGAACTCCTGAATCATGTAAAGATCTTGATGCCACACCTACATACAATGTCAATAAATTAACATAAGAGTAGCTTGCAATGTACACTCAAAAGAAAGAAAGGAAGATGGCAAAACCATTATGACTTCTCTCTTCTAGAGTAGCATGCTGACTCTCAACATGTACTGCCTGGAAATCAACGTAAGGCTGAAAGTAATATGCAAATGCTTTTCATTGGATATTGGTATAACTGAAGTGGAACTTACCCCAGTTCTATCGAGTTATTCGCTATTAGGAATGAAAGTTGTCTCTTGTTTGATCTCATTTAACCTGCACAAGAAGAAATGTATTTACCACAACTTTTAAGAGTGAACGGTAGAGGAAAAAAACCATAATTTAGCTGTCCCATACTCACCCATTCTGAGCAGTTGGTTCAGTTGAAGTGCGAAAGACATTGGAATTGATCAATGGTCGTTGATCACAAGTTCTAAGCAATGGGGGAATTGCCAGAAGGTTCACCGGAGGGACAGAAACCTTCAAGTTCACATTCATCTGCCTTCTTCCTGATAATTGAGGCCAACTGAGAGGTGCAGGCCCAGTCAGAGATTCTTCTTGCACAGATTTGGTGGGTCCGCTTCAGCAGAAGCTGGATAGCAAGTGACTTCTTGTTCTTCTTTTGGCACTACATGGTTGAGAGGAAATGCAGTTGGTATTAACTCCTGCATAGCACAAAAGCAAGAAAGAGCAACACCACAGAAGACAATAGTGAGGAAAAACCTCCAGACACAGGCATGGAGTTCTCTGGCTTCTCTGCCAAGTCCAATTTTTTTGACTCCAAAGGTTCACAGTCCGTCTTATTTCTTGTATGCAAGTCACTGAGAGGAATCATTCCAGCCAAAGCAAACAATGTCTCTGCCACTTCCTCCTCATCTCTAGAGATTGGCACAGAGGCAACTGGTTTTGCTGAATGATCTATGTAACCATTCTGCAGCATAGCAAGAATGCAATTTTCAATTGCCATATTCAATCATAACAGATAGAGACAAGGAATATTTATGTGAGTATACATCTAATACCATATGAAACGAACCGTGCTTATTTTGTTCTTCTTCATACAATCCTTTCTGAGTGGTTCAATACCATTTACTAAATTGTTTAACCTCTTTGCACCTGGCCAGGCTGCTGACGCTGGTTCGCAGCTACGTTTTCTAATAGCTGCCCAAGTAGGAAAATGAAATTTACACATGAGACCATGTAGGCAGATGAAACTAGAAAAGAGCATTAAAAAATTAAATAACCGAAAGTGCCTCCAACGTGCAATTTGTTTTAAAACTTGTAGTATCACCTTTGGAGTCTTTATTAAATTGGAGAAAGTTCAGCTTACTCAAAAGAATAATATTATCCTAGAATGATTAAAGAATAAACCCAGATTGAAGCTTCGAGTAGTATCTCCACTCAGCCAGAAAAGGAGGCGGAAGAGGAGCTCAACTCTTCCAAAGGCCCTTCTGCATCACCTCCTGTTGCTCCTGTACAGGCATCAACCCCTCTAAAGAAGTCTGTATCAACACCTGCCGCTTCTGCACATGCTTTGAGCCCTCTAAAGAAGTCCGTATCGTTGCCTGCAGCAGCTACTCCCCCTCCTCCAGCTGCTCTTCCAGCTCCTGAGAGCTCGAGCCAGTCAACAGCCAATGAATCAGAAGCAATACATGTTAGAAATAGAGGTAGGGTCAATGGCTGTATACAGGAAGAAAAACTGCATCGTGGTGATCCACTGCCTTGAAAGCGTTTACGGCCCGACAGAGATGCAAATCGGAATTGTCGGACGCTCCCCAAGGTTAACGCAACACCCCAGAACACGTGCACTCGTGGTCGGAGGTTTGAGGCACGCCAGTAACTTTGCCCAGAACAATGAAGAATGAAGAGGAGAAGGAGAAAATGTTTTCTGTGTGTGTATTTCTGAGTGCTGAGAACCTCCTTTTATAGGAGTAAATGAGCAGTTACACAGAGCTAAATGGGGCAGATCATGCGGCAAAAACTAGGGAGCGAAATCTGAGATAAGGGAGATAAATAACAAAGACTGATTAACTTCATTTGACACACATAACGACTAGTTTGCGTTGACGAAGCTATTAGCAAGCCCAAAACAAAAAACTCCCAAAAAGGTAGAGAGGACCCACAGCCCACAGCCCACACCCCGCCCCGACCATGGCGGCAAGCGTGTGGTTTCCCAAACCACCACACTCTATAAAACACACCACCAAGCTACTCAATAAAGCTAAGGATGAGAGAGATATATAAACACTAAAAACAAGCTCCAAAAGTTCTATGTGAGACAAGGAAAGAAAAGATAGAGAGAGGAAAGAGAGAGCCTTGTTGCCATTACTCCCAACAATACAGAAGACTGAACCAGTTCCGGCCAGCCCCCGGGTTGGGAAAACAGTTCCCAGGTCTCCATGTGCCCCTCAAGAGACGGTTATGGAAGAAACTATCAGGGTCACTCGGGGAAGATTGAGGAAGGCCCGATCCACCACAGCCAAATAAACGGGTTCAAAACAGGTTATGATAGTTGAAAATGTGAGTAATGGGGCAGAAGTTTGATTATGTGCTGATAGAAGGTTTAAATTGGAAGTTGAATGAGTGGAAAACACTTGGTGGACTGGTAAATACTGGGTCTATTTGATGCCACTGTATACTTGTCTCCCAACTTCACCAATTCAATTCGTTATTTCACTGCCCAATAATGATCTTGTATAGAAGTCATATTGACATTGATAGAGTGGGTCCTTGAGAACATAGCTAGTAAAAATCAGGGCGGTCGTATTAAAATTTGAGTTTGAAATCTACTTATGCATTAAGTCCAAATGCAAAGGTGTATATGCAGAAAGAGGGTCAGATCTAGTAATTTTACTTGCATGGATTTGGAAGGGAAAGGGAACACATTTGTTAAGACATTTTTGTTTATTTTGTCATCATTCAAGTTAATAAAATGACTATAAAAGAGGCACTTTTGCAAATTGCGAGTGCCAAAAGATGGACAATCATGCAAAAAATAATGACCGTTACGAATGTGTTATGTCACCTGCAAAAGAGCCCCAGTAATTGCTGTTTTCTGTATTGATTAGATAAGAAGTAGCATAATTAAAGCTAATAAGTGGCTTTACTGGGAGGAGAGAGAATTTATGTCAAAATCGTTGACAAGATGCCAGTGTAACCACCCAACCCAACCCAAAAAAAGATGCCAGTATTACAGCTTACAGATTAAAGAGTATGACCTTTACAACAAAAAGAAATTCTATAATGGTTCAACACATTTTTCTTGTTTTTTTTTTTTTTTTTTGAAGAACCAGTGATCCACGGACCACTGTAACATAAAGCCGACGAAAACTATCAAATGGATTTTTTTAAAAAAAGCCTTCATATATATATATATATATATATATATATATATATATATATATATATATATATAAAAACAGGAAGTGGCTAAGAATTTGTAAACAATGAGGACCACAGATGATAATGAGGTATTGCTACAATGGTTAATACTAAAACAGTATGTCCTCGGAGATCGTCTCACGATAACTTACATCGTGAGACGTCTCACACACATATTAACTGCTGCTTAAATTTAAAAGACAAATATATTATCATAATAAATCACCATGGGATTGTCTCATAATAAATCAATGTGACACTGTCTAATATAAGAATTTGTGAGACCAAAATACATTAGGACATCCCATGCCCCTTATAAGAATCCAATGTGCTAATACAATACAGGAATGCAAATAACAGAAGCAATTGCACATTTGGTTACGACTACCAAAAACTTGTGAAATTCTTAGTTCATACCTGTGCGAAAATTTTAAAGATCAGCGTACACGAGGATTATGAAAGCAAAGAGTTAGCCTTGATTCAAGAGGGGGAGGGATACTACGCCAAAACTCCCTTTGAAGGATGGTGGTTATTGAACTTTAGATTCACTTGCTGAGATCTTAGTACCGCTAAGAATGTACCCACCAAATGCACTCATTTGCATGGACAGATGTGTTCGACGGAAGTACCTGTATTAACTGCATTTGCTTAGGGATAGACCTCGCATTTTTAACATAAATTGAAGGCACTTCAGAAGCTAATAAATGGTACATCTTTGTAAGTGTACCAGCTAGGAGCAAAAATGATAGTGTAATGTATCAAAGGGGTCCCTCTCTCCCCCGTGCCTAAAACCCCATGTCCGCAATGGGGGCAGAATACGCAACAATATTATTAGTGGGCTATGAGAGATCTACAGAGGACAAAGGAAAGTGGAAGAGAAGACGAAGAGAAAGATGGTGTTTGCTTTTTGCAGAAAAACTAAAAAAAAGCGAGGGTTCTGTTGCAAGTATACCATATATGTTTAATAGTTTAGGCATCGGGGGGTATATTTTATCTATCAATAAACGTTGAGATGCTACTCAAAATAACCCTTGCACTTGCTCTAACTCGTGATCATGTGAGAAAACCAGTCATAAGAAGATATAGAAATTAGAAAGGATAACCATAGCAGTATATTCAAGTCAACAACACCTAAAAATGAAAAATACTGCAACATTGTGAAAGCCAAAAAAAAAAAGAAAAAAAAATTGAGGGAAGAAAGGGGGACAAATGGTTAACCTGATATTCTTGTAGCCAGGGTTCCGAGATTTGCAAGCCAATTGCCATTTTTCCAATCTGTAGATTGTGCATGCAGTCTGCAAGGGGCTGCATAAAGATGGAAACAGGCAGTAACATTAGAAATTTCAGAACATGCCACAAGATTATAGCAATTTAAAGGAATAGGTATGCCCTATCTCAGGCATTAAAAAAAAAAAAACTGCACCCGAATCTAAATTCAATCCATAGATTCCATACCCTTAAGTCCCACCTATGCAGGTTTTTTTGGGGGGGGGGGGGGGGGGGCAGTGTTAATAATTCAAATGTAGCAACATTACCCTTGAATTGCAAGAAGACTATTTCCATTGGAACCTAAATCAGAAAAACATTGACTTCCCACTACTACACATAAAAGAGGATCACATTTTAATGTACCATTTTGGCTTCATCCACCATATTCCAAGACGTCTCCAGCTGTTGAAAACTTAGACCTATCTCGAGTATAAACAATCCAAGTTTAACTTGGAAACACAAAGCATGAATGAGCCCGACTACACCCAACCTAAAACAGGGGAACCCTAATTTTAACCTGGACCAAGATTGACCCAACCCAAACCAACCCGATCATTTCCCAACCAATATTGCCGTATGGTCAAGAAAATATACAGGCCTAACAGATAGCAGATCTAAGCTTGATTTCAAACTGAACCAAAGCCAACACAAGCATGAATTGAACTACCGCTCATTTGCGAAAGTCTAATCCAGACGATATTAGCTCTTTTCAGGATCAAATC
>JAKOGI010001194.1:0-254020 GCA_029747015.1 Carnegiea gigantea
TATATGAATATGTACGCATATATATGTATATATGTGTGTGTGTGTATATATACACACACGCGCATATAAACCGAATTGATTTTGACATGAAGTCGGCATAATTAGACAGTTTAGTATGAAAGCGTATTATTTTTCAATTTAAGGCAAATCTAGACTATTTTTTAAACTGACATCAAATCGACCCGTTTATTAAAGGGGTCGACCGAACCCGTTTCCCACCTCTAGGATGATCATTGAGAATATCAAGTTGGTCATATAGGGTGGTATAATATTTGAGTTTACAGTAAAAAAAGCAAATGCAAGGCGTAAGGGCAAAAAAACCGTATGCCTGGTTATAGCATTGATGAAGAATTTCGTTACAATTTAATTATTTGAATTTCTATGGCCTAAAAAAAATAATTGAACGAAGTTTCTTAAGTTTTTTTTCACTTGAATTTTAAGTTCAAGCACTACTATGTGTTTCAACACATTGTCCACACACACACATATATATATATATATATATATATATATATATATATATATATATATATATATATATATATATATATATATATATATATATATATATATATATATATATATATATATATATATATATATATATATATATATATATATATATATATATATATATATATATATATATATATATATATATATATATATATATATATATATATATATATATATATATATATAGATCCGAAAAATATGATTTTCCTGGTGGACCCCACTTGTGCAACTGTGGGCCAGGCCCAGTAGGTACATTTGGTCCTTAGGGGGACCTTGGGTCCCTTAGCTAGAAGCCCAACGAAGCACCCAATCCAGCGGCCCATTAGGGAAACATCAACGTAAAATTACTATTTTACCCCTCATTACAGGCACTATAAATACCCCCTACCTACCTCAGAAAAATGATTCGCTTTCTGGGACGTTCTCTCATTCATCACAAATTCTCTCTTTACTGCTTTGGCTTTTACTATGACCCCCCATTGACTTCACCGTCGAAGAGATGTTCCCCGGATCTCAACCCGGGGGTGCTCTTTTTGTAGGTCCAATGTTCAAGGAGAAGGTCGTCAGACGTTTTCGTATGTGCCATCATGTAAGTCTGCTTTCATCCCACATCATCTTCGGCAATTCAAGAAAGTCCTAAAATAGATTTGGCATAGTCTGTGGGGAGAGAGTGGTGAATGATAGTTGTTGGTGAAGCAACATGGGCACCGGCCCGAATAGACAAGGCACCCGCGACAGAAGCCCTAGTACCCCCGGAGGTGAAAGATGCCTTGCCGAGCTCCCGGGCAAATCCTCGCTCGGTCGGGCCATGCCAACGCGAGCGGGAGGCACGTGTCATAATAGATGCACTCAAGAACCTCCTGTCCACCATGGCCGACACAATCATAAAGTAGGTGGCCGAACAAGTGAAGAAATCCATGGAAGCCGCGAGCTCTGCGAGGCCTCTTTCTTACTTCAACCACGTGCCTACCACGGGCTGCGGGCCTTCCCACAGGCACGCCCTCATCGTGTCACTTCGTCACAGTGACGAGGTGAGAGAGATCGCTCGCACAGATAGGGACGGATGATCATAAGGAGAAAACCATGACCGGTCTATAAAAGCGGATGTTCTACAGAGCCGACGCCCGAGCTAGGGGCGACTAACGAAGTCAACCGCGGCCTCGACGCCGTATGCAACTCATTCTTGGTGCATCACCTGGTTCAAGAAACAAAAGCAAAGCTCGAAGCCCCGAGGGGATGCCTCGAGTCGGAGACGCACCCCCGAGCGTCGCTCAGATCGGGGACGCATTTGTAGCCCTCCCCCTAGAGGAACTCATGGCCACAAGTCCCGCCATCATGATCGGTCTATGCACAGCCCCCTGAGGGCTGGCCTCCCCCGAAGGAGTACATCGGTGGTGTAAGTAGAGAGGAGCCTTCAAACCCCCATCAAGGTGTCCGGTCCGGCCGAGGTCTATCCCCTTCTGCACCCCATTTAGCGCATAAATAATCAACGCTCTGTGGTATGGTAAGGCAAAAATGCCCATCGTGGACCTGTACAATAGGACCGCAGATGTAGAGGAACTCCTAGGTGTGTACAAGGTGTATATGTATGTCTAGGATGTAGAAAATGCCGTGTACTGCTGTTACTTCCCGGCTACACTGAAACGGGTAGTGCAGTCTTGGTTCAATGGCTTAGCTCAAGGAAGTGTATCTTGCTTTCAAGATCTGGTTGATAGATTTGTCAGCCAATGTATCGCTAGCCGTAAGGAGAGGCGGACCAGCATCCACTTATCCAAGGTTAAGCTGGGACTCTAAGAGTCCTTGGTCGAGTTTGTCAAGCGTTTCCACCATGGTCTTGATTAAAGATTTGGAGGTCGGGGTAGCATACACTTCATTTTTGAATGGCCTAAAGAGCGGGCGATTTAAGTTCTCTTTGGCCAAACAGAAAGAAACCACATTAGCGGAGGCACTGAGAAAGGCTGTCGACTTTATTCGCGCCATAAAAATTTATGTAGAAAGCATGGATGTCCCCAAGAAAGCCAAAACCCTGGTTGACAGGAATGCGGGACGAGAGGACAAGAGGCCAAGGCTCGAGATCGTAGACCCCCGCTTCACTACAGACCCCCGGAGCATACTGATGGAGGTGAAGGAGCACCCAATGTTAAAAGAGACCACAACCAATGACCTCGGCACTGAAACCGCACAATGCAGGAAAGTATTGTGAGCATCACGAGCAAAACGGGCAAACAACCATCGAATGCTAAGAGTTAAGGAAGGCCCTTCATGAGTTGGCCTATAAGGGATAGATCTATCGTTTCTTGAAAAGAGGCCCGCGGTTCCTTCGAAAGGAACGCAAGCCCGTGCAGCCTGAACGCCGAGATGAAGTATGCTCCACCGAAATAGTGGTCACCATTGCCGATGGATATGCGGAGGACATTACTCGATCTGATTAGAAAGCTTATCTTTAAGAAGCGCAATAGATTCTTACAACTGAACAGGGGTGCCGCGTTACAATCCCAATGATGTTATTTGATGGATGAGAGCGCTTGCACTTTACTTCACCTCACAATGACCCATTGGTGGTCGAGATGAAGGTGGCCAGCACCATTGTTCAACGAATCTTGATTGATACTGGGAGCTCCGTGGATATCATCACGTGGGATTATCTAAAGAAGCTTAAATGCCTAGGGAGAGAAATCACCGCTCTAGTCCACCCTATTATGGGCTTTGGGGGACAAAAGATAAAGCCCACGGGGATGATCCTTCTCCCACTGCGCTTCAGGGATAAGGTTAAGGCAAGAAACATAGAGGTTGATTTCTTGCTAGTCACGTCCCCATGGCCTACAATGTCATTTTGGGGTGGCCAACTTTGCACAAGGTGAAAGCTGTCATTGCTTCGTACTTGCTACAACTTCAGTTCGAAGCGGATGATGGGAGTGTTGGCAAACTGTATGGAGATCACTGGATGGCCCGAGCATGCTATCTCGTCAGTATCCAGACACTTGTGGAACCGTCGGCCGAGCGTGGACTCGCAGGGCTTCCACCCTCGGATAAAAGGCTGCAGACTGCACCTCCTCCTCCTGCCGAAGCGTAGGTGATACACATGCTGGCTTCAGCCAAACCTAAATGACCACGACCTGAGGCTGTTGATGGCATCAAAGAGATCCCCCTGGACGAAGAATGTCCCGAGCAAACGATTCAGTTAGGCCGAGAGAATGAAGGCCTCTACCCGGCACTCCTTGGTTAAACTCTTACAAGAGTATGGGGATGTCTTTGCCTTCGGTCTCAAGGAGATGCCTGGTACATCGATCCCAAAGTAATAGAGCATCGGTTGAACATAGATCCCACTTACAAGTCCGTGATCCAAAAGAAGTGACACATGGGCCACGAGAGGGCCGCGGCGGCGACTGCGAAGGTGGAGAAGTTATTGGAGGTAGGCTTTGTTTGAGAGTACCAATATCCTGAGTGGATCTCAAATGTGGTACTCATCAAGAAACCTAATGAGACTTGAAGGGTGTGCACAGACTTCACCGATATGAACAAAGCATGCCCAAAAGACAGCTACCCCCTACTGAAGATCAATAAGCTGGTGGATGCCACGACAGAGCATGCCTTGCTGAGCTTTATGGAAGCATTTTCGGGTACCATAAGATACCACTGTGCGCCAAGGACAAAGAAAAAACTGCATTCGTGATTAACCAAGGCCTACATTGCTACAAGGTATTGCCTTCAGGCTCAAGAATGCAGGGGCCACCACCTAGCGACTAGTGAGCAAGCTCTTTGTACCCCTCATTGGGCAGACCATGGAGGTATATGTGGACAACATGATAGTTAAGAGTATGCTCGACACCGAGCATGGCCAAGACCTACGAAAGACGTTCGATATCTTACGGGCCTTTGGCATGAAGGTCAATCCAAAGAAGTGTGTGTTTGGAGTCCGGTTAGGAAAGTTCCTTAGATTCATGATCAACAGCCCAATCCGGACAAAATTCAGGCAGTGTTAGACATGAAACCCCCACGCAACATCAAGGAAGTCCAATGACTGATTGGGTGTATCGTGGCCTTGGCACATTTCATGTCCTGATCCGCCGATAAATGCCAGCCTTTCTTCCGCGTTCTGCGGTAGCCGCTAATTTCGCTTGGGACAAAGTGGCTGATGAGGCCTTTTAAGTACTTAAAGAATGCTTGGCTCATTTGCCGAAGATGGCTAGCCCCTCCTCGGTGAGACACTGCTACTCTACCTAGCTGTCTCAGAATAGGCCATAAGCACGGTTCTGGTAGTGAAAAGAGCCAAAGAGTAGATCCTGATTTACTACATAAGCCATGCCTTAGCAGGGGCCAAGGTAAACTACCTTCTAATCAAGAAGTTTGCTTATGCAATGGTGATGGCCAGCCAGAAGTTGTGGCCTTACTTCGAGGCGCATAAGGTGACCGTCCTCACTGATCAGCCCTTGAAAAATATTGTTTAAAGGCTAGATGCTTCCGGACGGCTTTTGAAGTAGGCGATGGAGTTGTCCCAATATGACCTCGTCTTTAAGGCACGACGGGCAATTAAGGCCCAAGCCTTAGCAGATTTCTTGGCTGAAAGCACCAATGTACCTACAGATGCTGGCTCGTCTCCCCCCTTCTAGAATCTTTATGTGGATGGTGTGTCCACTAAAGATGGTAGTGGTGCCGGCCTAATCATCAAAAACCCCCAGGGAGAGCGGCACGAGCACGTATTAAAGTTCATGTTTAAGGCATCTAACAACAAAGTTGAGTATGGGGGCCTTAACAGTAGGCATGGAATTGTGTTATACCGTAGGGGCGAACTCAGTCCGAGCATTTTCAGACTCTCAGCTCGTGGTTAGCCAGCTTACTAGGGAGTACGAAGTGAAGGATGACACTATGGTAGCCTACGTCCGATAGGTGCATAAAGCCACAAGGCTACTAAAGCATTTCTCGATAACACACATACCGTGGTCGGAGAATCGGTAGGCCGATGCGTTATCAAAGCTGGCTAGCTCTTCCGAGTACGGGAAGCCGAAACAAATCCAATGGGAAACTTTTACAAAGATGAGCATCGATCCTCATGAAATACGTTAGCTGGATAGGAGTTCGACGTGCATGAACCCCATTCGTGCATACCTAGCAGATAGCACGCTACCCCCGGACTCCAATGAGGCTGATTGCATAAAAAGATAGGCAAATTGGTTCTACTGTATGATGGGATCTTATACAAGCAGTTTTATGCCCGGCCGCTTCTAAGCTGCATAACCCCGGAGATAGGGAAGAAGGTACTGGAGGAGTTGCATAAAGGAGTATGCAGTTCTCATATTGGTGGGTGCGCCCTATGAGTTACTGTGATACAAACTGGTTATCACTGGCCTTCCCGGCAGGAAGATGCTATGAACTTGGTTCGCACCTGCGATAAATGCCACAAGTTCGCCCCCATCCAACGACGGCTCACCACACCCTTGATGCCAATCATCAGTCCCTTACCATTTGCTACTTGGAGCATGGACATACTCGAACCCTTCCTCGATGCCACAGATCAATGCAAGTACCTCTTTGCCATAGTGGACTACTTTACAAAGTGGATACAAGCTGAGGCTGTCGCCTTCATTACCGAGGCCGAGGTTTGAAAATTTATTTGAAAAAAATATCATCACTCGCTTTGGCGTTCCTCGAGCAATGATATTCGATAATGAATGGCAGTTTGACACGACAAACATCACTGATTAACTCAACACCCTGGGGTGTCAAGTTTGGTTCACTGTTATAGCTCATCCTCAGACAAATGGTCAAGCTGAAGCTGCGAATAAGATCATCCTACACGGCTTGCAGAAGAAGCTGGATGAGGCCAAGGGCAAGTGGGTCAAGGAGCTGCATGGAGTCTTATAGTCAATCCGTACGACCGAAAAAACCGCCACGGGGGAAACACTGTTCATTTTGATGTATGGGT
The DNA here is from genome assembly GCA_029747015.1 of Carnegiea gigantea. Taxonomy (NCBI): domain Eukaryota; kingdom Viridiplantae; phylum Streptophyta; class Magnoliopsida; order Caryophyllales; family Cactaceae; genus Carnegiea; species Carnegiea gigantea. The sequence continues at coordinate 6,440 of JAKOGI010001194.1, forward strand.
CAGAGGTTGTCCTGCCTGTTAAAGTAGCACTCCACACCCACCATCTTACCATGTTCCAGGAAAAACTTAATAACGCCACCCTCAGGGAGGCCCTCGATCTTTTACCCTCGGTTTAAGGTGATGCCCTCCTCCGAGAGACACTTTACAAGCTTCGAGTCGTATGAGTCCATGATTGCACCGCCAAGCTCCACCCCATCAAGGTCGGAGAGTTTATCCTTCGCCGCACAGAAGTTGTGGCGCGCACAGGAGAGCACGGTAAGCTCACGGTAAATTAAGAAGGCCCATACAAGGTAACAGAGCAAGAAAGTCCGGGCTCATATTAGCTGCAGATCCCCAGAGGTGCGCCGATCCCCAGAACCTGGCATAGCAGTAACCTCCAGAAGTATTTACCAATAGCCAAGCTTGATGTAATGTACTGATGCCTTTTTCAATGAATACATTAGTCATGAAGGCGCTTATCGACGCTACCAACTTTTACACATCTTTAGCCTCCAAAAGGCGCTAAGGGTCCTCAAGCACCGCCCAGCAGCCGACCATTGCACCTTTAGCCCCTAAAAGGGACTAAGGGTCCCACAGCACGGCCAGGGGGTCGACAGCTACACCTTTTGCCCCCAAAAGGGGCTGAGGCTCCTCAAGCATAGCCTAGGAGCCGGTCGCTACTCCTGGGTCCTACAGTACGGCCTAGGGGTCGGTCACTACACCTCTAGCCCGCAAAAGGGGCTAAGGGTTCTTAAGCGTGGTCCAGGGGCCGGTCACTTTACCTTTAGCTCTCAAAAAGGGCTAAGGTCCCTATAGCACGGCCTAGGGGCCCGCTATATCTTTAGCCCCCAGAAAGGGCTAAGGGTCCTCAAATACGGCCAAGGGCTAATCGCTATACCTTTAGCCCCTAAAAGGTCCCTGCACCTTGAGCCCCCGAAAGGGGCTAGGGTCCTACAGTATAGCTTAGGGCCCGATTGCTACAACTATTAGCTCCTAAAAGGGACTAAGGATCCTCAAGCACGGCCTAAGGGCCGATTGCTATACTGTTAGCCCCCCAAAAAAGGCTAAGGGTCCTCAAGCATGACTCAGGGGCCAGTCGCTACACCTTTATCCCCCAAAAGGGGCTAAGGGCCTTCAAGCACGGTCGAGTGGCCGGTCGCTACATCTTTAGCCCCCAAAATGGGCTAAGGGTCCTATAACACGGCCCAGGGGCCGGTCGTTGCACCTTTAGCCCCCAAAAGGGGCTTAGGGTCCTCAAGTACGGCCCAAGGCTGGTCGCTACATCTTTATTCTCCCAATGGGGCTAAGAGTCCTCAAGCACGGCCTAGGGGCTAGGCGCTACACCTTTTGGCCCCAAAAGATGCTAAGGGTCATACAGTATGTCCTAGGGGCCGGTCACTACACCTTTAGCCCCCTAAAGGGCTACAGGTATAATAGCACAACCAAGGGGTCGGTCTCTACAACTATTAGTCCTCAAAAGGGGGCTAAGGTTCCTATTAGATGTCGTAAACAATGCATAATCCTCGTCGTTTGTCATTTCTCTTAGGGGCCACAGGCTTATAGGACACCAGCAATTGTAAAATAGATGTAAGCAAAACAACAAGTGAAGAAGTAAATGTCAAAGGTTGAAGATTCCATTGCAAAAAGTTGAAGGTTTCATTGAATAAAGAGCAAGGGAGTACAAATTCTAAATGGGTCAAAACAAATAAAAAATAGAAGGATAGAAGCTAGCAAAGGCCCTTCTACATTAGATGGATAGGTCTTCATCATCATTGGCCTCCTTCACCGCGGTCCCATTGTCATTGTCGTCGTGAGGGGGCGGCCTCACCACCTAGATGCACGGTATCCTCATCATCGCAAAGATGTTCGTCATACCCGGGCAGTCTAAAGTCCACCAACCATGGATTCTTGCCCTCAACATGGTCTTGGTGATAGTCTTTGATGTACTGCATGTAGGCTTCAAAGTAGCCCTCTTCTTGAAAGTCATCGGGTGCCAGGGTCTACATGAACTTTCGAAAGAACTTCGTACGATCCTTGTGGCCGTGATGATAACCTTGCCGCTCAGCCGTAGCCACCCTCTCAGCTCCCACAGCAGCCTCAACCTCAACGTTGGAATGGGCTTCTTCCAGTTGACGCTACAAATCCGCTTTCTCTGCATCTCAGGCCTTCTTCTCCTTCTTCACCTTCTCCAGGCACCGCTTGTACTTGGCCGTTGACTCCTCCGACTTTTTGCGCTTCTACTGGAGGTCACCAATCTACCCCCACAGAAGGGCAGTGGTGCCTTCCAGGTTATGGATCTGCTTCTCCAAGGCTGAAGCGGATGGTCTTGACCTGATGGCCTTTAGTGCTTGGGCAAAGGCCTGAGAAAACGACTCAGTAGGATTAGTCAAAGAGAGGAAAAGTGATAAGGAGGAAAAGAGTAGAGAGAGGCTTGTCCTTATCTCAGCAATGGCCACCTGCTCCTCGATGACTTTAGGTGGCTCCGCCGAGCAAGAAGGAGCCAGGGCCCAAGACTTGGCCAGGCTTTCCACTAAGGTAGACTTGGTAGGGAGGTCCACCTCTAGGAAGTCCACAAGCCCGTGCTTGAGTGTTCACCGAGGCCTCCCTAATAGGCAGTTGGGCGGCCCGCTAGCTTTCCTGAGAACTGCCTGCAGAAGGAGATCTCAGTGCCTTATTGGAGGTTCAGCATTCCCCGGACCTTTTTTACTCAGACGGCCTCTCAGTGTCCTTGCCTTTGGAAGGAGGTGGTTCGGTCCTCATGGGAGTGGGGGCAGAAGCCGTGGCTATCTCTTGTCCCTCCTCAGCGTTCGCATGTGGAGGATACTCAAAGACACCGTAGGGGGTCTTCGACTGTGCGGTGCCAACCTTAGTGCCTGTAAAAAAAGGGATAAGTTAACACTTACGTTCATGAAACCTACAAGGAAAAACGATCGAACGACCATTAGACACACCTTCCTCGCCTGAGTCACGACGCACCATACCTTTCCCTTCTTGCAATGCCTTTCATTTTCCACTACTATTTCCTCTTCAGTGGCCTACCCACTCTGAAAGGGCGAAAGCATCTCCTGAGCTTGCCCTACACAAAATAAAAGAAAGTTAGGTCAGAACCAGGGGAGAAATAGCACAAAAGAAGGAAGCGAAATACCCTTGGAATAATTCTTAAGTATGAGACGTTCGGCGGGCAAGAAAGAAGTCATTTTTAAAATACAATAGTTTGGGAAGCTAATTCAGAGCCTCCTTATTACTCGAGTTGCTCCGCTTGTGCTTCAGCTCCTTCCCCACGTCCACTATCCTGGACATAAAAGAGGGGGTTAGTTTCGGACAGTCATCTTCCTGCACATAATAATGGAAGTAGCGGGCTATATTCATTTCCTTCGCGGTCGCTCCCCGAAAGGACTGCAGACTAGCTTCCTGTCATTCTAATCAGGAAGATCACCTAACCCATTTCACGGCAAACAAAAAAGAAGTCATACTTCCAGTTTTTTAACTTAGACTTCTTTTCCATTGCTGTAATGAAGCCCTTTTTGTTGTTAAAGCTGTACCATCCGGTGTCCCTGGTCTCGCTCGAAGCCCTCTGGATCGTGTGAACTAATCCAAAGGCGCGACCTATGCAAAATAACCTATGCAACTCTCACGTTACGATGAACGAGCAAATATTATGCAAGGACGTGGGCGCGACCTACGCGGGTACTAACTCGTACTTATTCAGGATCTCCATGATAACCGAGTGGAGCGAAAACCTTACGGCGTAAGAAAAGGCCGCTCGGTAGATTGCCATACACTTAGAGGGTGGCTTATTTACAGTAGCGTCAGCATCAGGAATGATGAACCTATACCCGATAGGTAGAAGGTATTTCTCCTCTAATGCTGGCCTCTCTAGGGTGCCTACGATCCCAGGGTTGGGGAAATTGATGCTCGACCCATCTTGAGGGTCCGAACGTTTAGGAGCCCTAGGGAAGACCGTCCCTTCTGCAACAACTTCGTGGACCGGCTCTTTTTGAGCACAGCCCCTCATGGAACGAGAAGTCAATGACCTGCTCTCTTCTCCCCTTGTGGAGGAGCTAGTGCTGGTCGTCCCAGCTTCTACATCCATCCTATGAGAACCCGAGGTAGAGCGAGAGTTACCTTCAGAATACCTTACGGCCATGAGTTGATCAGGAGTCTTCAGCCAGAGAGTAGTTTTTATCCTTGTCAGCCGGCGCTTCTAGACGTCAGTTATGTGGGTAACAGCCACGTCAATTTTCCATGGATAGAAAACTTTCTCCTCAATACTAAGGATGCTAGGGGTAGAGAAATATTCGCAACTAGACCATGATGGAGTGCTGGGCTCATATATTGGCATGGCACAAGGGATTTTCTTAGGCTCACTGAACTGATTCTTTGGGGGAACACACGCAACCACCCAACCATCAATTAGGGCAGGGAGGCTAGGCACTGAGGGTGGCGGCCTCCATTCAGGGGCCAGCTGACCTCTTAGGGACGATCCAACTCGATGAACAAAGGATGATATAATCAAATGATATAATACAGTTACAACCTTCGAGGGTGGCACGGATGCGCGTACCTATAAAAAGTGATGAGGTTGAAGATAAGGTTGAAGGCGAGGTTGAAGATACACACAACCCCTTTGAAGATTCAAAGAAGGAGTGTGAAGATGCTACAGTGAATTTGAAGGAGGATAAGCAAGGAGCAGAGTCTCTCTCTCTCTCTCTCTCTAGAAAACCTGTTTCTCTCTAAAAGGGTTTGAGGACGTTTTGAAATGGCATCCCCTAAACAAAAAGAGAAGGGTAAGGAGACGAAGGGGCGACACGCCCCTCAAGGCATTTGAACGTTCAGAATGCCACTTAGCCCATTACATGTGGCATCGAAACACGCGTAATCGCCCCGTACACCTTTAACTCCTAAAAGTAGCTGAGGGTCCTACACCACGGCCTAGGGGCCATTCACTACAACTTTACGTCCCAAAAGGAGCTAAAGGTCCTACAGCATGGCCTAGGAATCGTCGCTACACATTTAGCCCCCCAAAAGGGCTAAGGGTCCTCAAGTATGGCCGGGGGGCCGATTGCTACACCTTTAGCCCCTAAAGGGGCTAAGGGTCCTTAAGCATGGCCTAGGGGTAGTCGTTATACCTTTAGCCCTTAAAAGGGGCTAAGGTCCTCAAGTACGGTCTAGGGGTCGGTCGCCGCACCTTTAATCCCCAAAAGGGGCTAAGGGTCCTTCAGCATGGCCTAGGGGTCGATTGCTACACCCTTAACCCCTAAAAGAGATTAAGGGTCCTATAGCATGGCCTAGGGGCCGATTGCTACAACTTTGGCCCCCAAAAGGGGTTAAAGGTCTATGGCACGACCCTGGGGCTATTCGCTACACCTGTAGCCCCCAGAGGGGCTAAGGATCTATTGCATGGCCTAGAGGCCATCCGCTACATCTCTAGCTCAAAAGGGGCTGGGGATGCTATAGCACAGTCTAGGGGTCGTCCGCTACACCTTTAGCCCCTAGAAGGAGCTAAGGGTCCCGTGGCACGGCCCAGGGGCCGCTCCCACACCTGTGTAGAAATATTACAGGAAGAAAGATGTAAAGACATCAATGAAGAAACCAAGTCCTTATGAAAAGTGACAACCTTTCATTGCCATTATAAGTAATTAAAAACAACCTTGCAAGGAAAAAGAATGAAACGAAGGAGCAAGCTATAACAGAAACCTATGACTACTCATCATCACTAGAAGGGGGCGGAGCGCCACTTGACCCTGAGTTCTCTTTTTGACCGCTTGTCGTTCCAGGCCCCGCTCCTAGACCAACCTGTCTATGGTATAGCGCCTACAGAAGGGCATGCTTGTCGAGCTATAGCCAAGCTGCACACATGTACCACCGTAAACCTTTAAGGGATTATTTCAAGTGCTCGGCCAGATGCCTACTTAAGACACCTAGCTCGAAAGCCTCATTGACCACCATAGCATAAAAGATGGCTCAGACCATATCGGGAATGCAAAAATCCCAGGCGGCCTGCTCCGCATCGGAGAGGTTGAAGTCCGGGCAAAGATCGTGGTAATTCTCCGGAAGCGACCGAGGAGGGTGTACAGCCCCCCACAAGTGCCACTTAAAAGTTTCCTTGACATGATCAACCACCTGCTCGGTACTAAGAAAGTGGGGAAACACCATGATGGAGAAAAGGGCAAAGTCTCTCTCTCCAGAAAACCCATTTCTCTCTCCAAAAGGGTTTGGAAGCATGATCAAGTGACTTTCCACAAAGAGTCCAACTCTATATTTATAGATGAGAGTGGGGAGAATAAGGGACGACATGCCTCTGAAGTTGTTACAGAACTGAAATGCCATTCAGCCCCTGCCACGTGGCACCTAAACACTTAAGATTTCCTCCGAGTATCTTTAGTCTCCCAAAAAGGGCTTGTGGCTCTGCAGCACAGCCTAAGGGCTGGCCGCCATGACTTTGCACCCCTACATAGCCGAGGGTCCTACAATGGGGCCTGAAGACCGGCCGTTACATAAGTATGTGAGTTGTGTTTCCAGATGTGAGTATCCCAAAAATTACTGTTGTGTTAAAAATGTACCGCAAGTGCACGGTGCCGGTTGTAGCCAGCAAAGGCAAGTACGGGTCGTATCCGCAGGGAACTTGATTTCAATCACCGAATCAGCCTTTAACACTTAATCTAGGCTTAAGTCTAATGGAGTGAGCTTAACTGATTCTATTTCTATTGGGTCTAAATCAATTATGAAGAGAATCCTGGATCGGGGTTCACCACACTATGATGTTCCTTGGAAAGTAAACTAAGCTATGTGAATCTGCCCGTAAGATAATTGAAATGGAATGATTACCAATTAAAAGCATCTACGCCTTCTCTCAAAGGTCATTAGACTGGTCAGGTTACTCTAGTTATCTATTTTCATGAAACTAGAATCTCAAGACCACAAGATCGTGTAATTTTAATTCCCGATTGAAACCCCAACTACTTTCGTGTCAAGTAATTCAACCGCTCACAAAGCTACTCTAAGTAAAGAACCTAACTTTCGTTAGTCTCCTAAACCCTAATTAAGAATGTGAATTTAACCCTCTCAGGCAATTCATCGAACACCTGGCATGCTAAGTGAGAATTCAATTATACTTTAGGCATAAATTCACAAAAACCTAGAAATGACAATCGAAATCACATCATAAGGGCTACACCCAATCCAAGATTAAGAAACTTAGCCGCTAAACATTGTTCTAATCAAAATCACAACTTCAATCAATAACAATAACATGCCAAAGAGTGCGAAACTTGAATTAAAACGTAAGAGAAAGGGTAGAAAAGTGTACTATGAATAATTTGCTGCGATAATCTTCCGAAGGCGTAAATGGAATCCAATCCAAAGTTTTGAATTCAATAACAACAAAAAGTAAACCTAAGAACCCTAGAAGTCGCCTATCTCGAGCGAGGAGAAGAAATTAAAATCCAAAAAAACTCTCGATTACAACGCACGCAAATCGATAAAACGGGAGAAACTAAAGTGGCATGGTCGTGCCACCAGGCACGGGTCCCCGTGCCACTTTTCTGACTTTTGTTTCTTCGCTTCTTTGGGTGGCACGCTCGTGCCACCTGGCCTGAAATCACCGTGCCGCCTACTTTAGCTCAAGATTGTTCCTTTTTGCTCCAATTTAGCGCGGCATTGGCTTGTTTTCCTCATTTATTCAAGTCAGATTCCTGTAAACACGAAAACACAACTTTTAGGTGGATTTGAGATAAACAATGAACAATCGACCTCTAAACTCACGAAATTATACCAGAAACTGCCGAGTTAAGAGGTAAAAACCATGCCTAAAAGTGTGTAAAATAGAGGTTTATCAATTACAGTTCTATATCGTAGGTTAAATACTAAATAGATATGTGAATTGTGTTTTAAAAATATAGCCTACAAATGCCAATTGTATGACCCAAGGTAATCACTAAATAGGTATGTGAATTAATTTTGTGCATATTAGTATCCCTGAAATTGCAATTGTATATCCTATGTTAAACATTGAATAGGTTCATGAATTATTTTTGCATAATGTATCCCAAAGGTTGTCATTGTATTACCTTTGAAGTAGAGGATGGTGACAATAGCTATTCTATAATGTTTCTTACAAATGACAGTATATTATCTCATGGTGTATACTGATAAATGAAAAATCTTGTTGCAAGTGACTATCTTGGAAAGTGCAAATGTATAACCCATGATATATATAATAAATAGTACTGGTAATTTGTACTTTGCCCCTAGTCTAGTTGTATGTACTTGCTGCAGGGTTTGCTTGCTCTTATTTTGTGGATCTTAGAATGATGTGCTCTGATGACATCATGTAGGAGTACAAAGAAGTTTGAATGTGCCTCAAAATGACGTGTCGGGTCATCTATGCAGAAAAGAGAGAGATCGTCACATGCTGAAGGTCATCTGAAGGGATCTGTAATGGATAAGGAGTTGTAAATATCATCCAGGACTGAATTTTTACCTAAGGAGACATAGGATAGTACGGAGAACAGTGTATCATTGGTGGAGGAGAGTTGTGCAGATATTGGAGTGTTTGCTTTCCAACAAACATATATAGTCATCTCCCTAGCACAACCATCTCCTCCAGCGGCATTTTGTTCTTCTATTATGGTCAACACTAATAATCAACTGCAAATGCACACATGATTCTTAGCGCCAATTCCACACTAAATATACGCCAACTTTACAGCCTAAAAAATCTGCTTCTAACTTCGTATATCATATTAACCTGGGTTATAACAAACACCAAACCGGATTGACCACATCAACTACCACATGATACGGTATTTCCCAAGTGAATAACTTTATTCTGTGCATCCAGAAAATGATTCATTATACAAATACATGCAACACTAACTGCACACCATGATTACACTCAAATTACACACTATACGTGTATAATTAACTTGGGTTATTCAAAACACATTTATGCGTTAACCACTTCAAATTATGATATTAAAACATCACCCCTTACTATCATATCGAGTTATTGATATAGATATCCCGGTTAGTCACTATAAATGACCACATAATCAGTGCAAACCTTTGCATATCAAATAAGCCAACCTTGGAGCACATGCATGAGATTCATCAACAGAATCATACTATAATTACAAACATCCATTCAATTTTCCAACTGTTATTTTAGGCTATTTAATATAGATATTCGGATTAACCATTATAAATGACCACATAATAAGTGCAAACCTTTGTATATCAAATAACCTTGGAGTACATGCTTAAGATTCATCAACAGAACCACACTATAATTACAAATATCTATTTCATCCTCCAACTGCTTATTTGGGTTATTTGTTACATATATCCGGGGTTAGTCACTATAAATTACCATAAGAAGTGCAAACATTTGCATATCCAAATAACCTTGGAACATCCATGTCATCAACAGAACCACACTATATTTACAAACATCCATGTCATCCTTCTATTGTTATCTGGGGTTATTTCAGACAGATGCTCGGGTTAATCGTTACAAATGACCACATAAAAAGTCCAAACCGTTGCAAATCAAATAAGTAACCTTGGAGCACATGCATCACAGACTCATCAACAGAACCACAATACAATTACAAATATCTATTTCATCCAAACCCTAGCTAACCTCAACTAAACGAACCCTACATATACATCAACATCCAAACCATAATCTTACACAAATGTCTCCCTTCTAGAACAATGATTGAAAACCCAAAAAATCTCCACATTTCCCAGTTCACAAATGAAATTCAACCACAAAAACTACATAACCATTTAACTTATTTGTTTACAATGCAAAGAAGAAGTAATCTCATCTGCTCATTGACAAGCGTAATCCATAGCTCAACGAAGACACCCTAAGCACAGTGTTTGCCCTCAACTTCACTTCACAGCTTCCACAACCCAATTTCATTCAACTTCACATCCATTTCCCAACCCTCAATTCCTTTCCAAATCCCCTCATTTCCTTTTGATCCCTCGCAAATATGAAATATTTGCTACACCAATATAACCCTTCTTCTCCATCTCAAGTTTACAACCCACCCTCGAACACCTCTTGCCTGCTATTTTCGAATTTTCAAAGGTGAACCGAGTTAGGTGTATTTCATTTTGGGAACTTTCGTTACCAAGCTTTGAGAACCCAAATACTTCTGTTGAATTTACAAGCCACCATCGCCCACCTCTTTCCCTCCCACTTTTGGATTCGAAGGGGTTGAACTGAACCTCGTGTCCTCTGTTTTAAGAACCTTCGTCGGCAAGCTTCAGAACCCAGCTACTTCTTTAGTTTTTCCCTCCAAGAAAAAAATACTTCATTAAGGGCAATGCAGTAATTTTGGGTGGACACGATATGTTGCCTCAAAAGTTGTTCCAGACAAAAATAACACCATTAAGAAAGAAGAGCCACCAACTGATAAGTGTTATTTTGAACAACACCATTAAGTAAATTTTCCTTCATCATACGGAATTAAAAGGAGTATAAAACAAAAAAGTGCAAATTCTATCTAATTTTATGTGGTGAACTATTCAAGCATGATAATTCTTAATACTGCATACTTTTTGAATTTTATAGGCTGATAATATTATTAACGTTATTAATAAACTAGATAACTTTTAATATGCCTTTCTTATCACAAATATGAAATAATTATTATCATACGATCACTGTAATTATTTTTCATTAACTTAATTATAATTTATTATAATATAATTAGTTATAATTTGCATCAATCACTGGATATTATAATTAATTTTTTAAAAATTATTAAAGCTCAAAACATACTAAAACATTTTCCCGCGCGTTTTACGGCCCCGTGATAGTTATTCCGATCAAAAGAACGAATTTGAACTCTTTTTTTTTTTTTTTTGGGGGTCCCCCTCCTGCCAACCCAAAACTGAAGGTACCGATCATAATGAGCTTTGATCGGGTCATAGTAGCAAGCCTAATGTGGACAAAATTTTGAAGTATTCAACACAATAATCGGGTCAGCTAATTTGAGCCCAGCCACATTTTAAAGATGTGGGCCCTTCTGACGGCCAATTTTTATTCCTAATTTTTTTGTCTGTAGGTTAATGCAAGAATAATTTTTTAAAGAAAAATCCAGTTCGCAGTTCGCCTAAGAAATTTTATAAAGGAGCTTTTGATGTAAACAATTCAATTTTTACGGTATTAGACAAAAATATACAAACCTTTTTTCTTGGACGCTAAGCCGCCGATAGTCTGACCATTAGAGTTAGTTTTTAAAAAAAAAAAAAAAAATAAACCACCATCGATTTTCAAATACTTTAACTTGGAAGGTAGCTGATATGTCAGATAATTTTGCACATATGTATGATATTGGGACTAATTAACTTAATTGAATTTAACTTTGAACTTTAGAATGTGATAATTTGAGGTCAATCTTGAATTCAAATTGTGATGATAGTTGTTAATTTTGAATTTCTATTAAAAATTAAAGAAAATGAGTTAATAAGTCCTGGTGTTATACACGTGATCTAAACCACCTAATACATAAGCTTTTACACGAATCAAAGTGTTCAAAAATTGATGGTGATTTATTAAAAAAACTAAAGGTCCTATTGTTGGTGTTGAAGAAAAAAGATTGGTATATTTTTATCTAATACCCTCAAAGATTAGATGATTGATGTCCAATGTTCCTTTCGTAAAATATTTGAAACATATTAGTTTATCAGTTTCTTAAATCAAGTTATTTATTATCATGGTTTGAAATGTTTGTAGGTATCATCTACTTATGCTTAAATCATAATTGTCTCTCTCTCTTCCCCTTTCTTTTTGTTTTATTTTGGAGCAATAGTTTTCATTCTAAAGTCATATTCAACAAAATTAAATGTTTGAATAGCAGATAGTTGTCTTAGTAGCAAACAACTATTTGAATAGGGGAACTGGTTCAATTGTAGCTGTTACCATTTAGCTGTTTTTCTAGTTGATTAAAAAAAAAATGTTGGTTAAATTAGTTGTTAGATTATATGATAAACATAAAATCATTGAAAAGGACATCACTGTGCTGCAGCTGCTTCTTCTTCTTCGTCTTTTTCAGCTTCTTCTTCTTACTGCTACTGCTACTTCTACTAAATTTCCGTTCACGAATGGGATAGATTCGAGAATTTGTCACCCATCCTCGAGTTTACAGACAAATCATGAAGAATCTTGTTCAACGAGGTGCCATGTGTTGATGGTTCATGGGTCACGGCAAATTATATATCTAACAACAAAGTTAATGATAGTAAAAAGTAAGGGGGCATATAAAAGTGAAATGATGTCAGTTCGACTCAAACATTAATGTTGTTAACGCCTGGCAAACACTAGATGTGAAAAGCTAATTTAATGAACATTAAAATTGTAGCAACTAGAGCTTTCATCCAATCAAAGACGCTAAACGCTATTTAAAATGGTACTGCTAAATAGGCCTCAGTGCAAAGATTTCAATTATAATCAGACTATTTTTACCAAATGTATACAAATTTTTTTAGATTCTTTTGATGATATTATTTTTATATAAAAATATGTGAGACGTAAGAATAGAAAATAATTAATGTACATAGAATCCAACCAAAGATAATTCGATTCATGTCTATGCATATCAATTTACTGAGATAATCTATCCATATCCATATATATATATATATAAGATACTATATATATATATAAGTATATATACTATATAAATACATACAGGTATGTATATGTACAAATGTATGTATGTATGTCTACACACACGCATGCATATATACATACATACATAATATTATATCTATGTGTGTGTGTGTGTGTGTATATATTATATATACACACATAAATATATATATGTCTGCATATATATATATATATATATATCACACACACACACACACACACACACACACACACACACACACACACATATATATATATATATATATATATATATATATATATATATATATATATATATACATATGTGTGTGTATATGTGTGTGTGTGTGTGGTATATATATATATATATGTATGTGTATGTGTGTGTGCGTGTGTGTGTGTGTGTTTGTGTGTGTGGTGTGTGTATATTATATATACATATATATATACATATACACACACACCACACACACACACACACACACACACACACACACACATATATATATATATATATATATATATATCTATATATATATATATATATATATACAGTTTATACATATATATATACACAATCACACACACACACACACACATATATATATATATATATATATATATATATATATATATATATATATATATATATGTAATATATATATATATATATATATATATATATATATATATATATATATATATCTATATATATATATATATATATACTATATATCTATATATATAATATATATATATATATATTATATATATATATATATATCTATATATATATATATATATATAATGTATATAGTATATATATATATATATATATATATATATATATATATATAATATATATATCGTTTTGGAGTTGAATCATAAGATGCTGTACTGCATTAATAAGATTTTTTTGAAAGCTTGTATTAAGGAACATTCATCAGTTGTTATTAATATATTTCTCTACTATGTAATAATTATGGAGTATTTTTCTAATTTATAGTAAACAAATGATTATTTTATTACTATTATTTTTAAGAAAAAAATTATATTATATCACATTTCATAAGATTTTAAAATAAATATTTACATAAGAATTATGTTTAAGCATATTTAAAAAATAGAATTTAAAACAAGCTCGTGTATTATATGGGTCTTAAAACTAATTTAGTTTTAGATTTTATCTAATTTTTATTTTTGTCATTGTATTCACCTATATTTGATGTGAATTTTTCTTGTATTGTCATGTCAAATTGATCGAGCAAACCATATTATCTGCCTTTTTTTTTTGTATGGGGGATGCAACAATATTAGCTGGTTAATGTTGCTAAATTCATTATTGGTGCACGTTTGTTTCGAATACTCATACGAGGATACAGTCCTGGCACATGTGCGAAATGTATGTATTGTTTTGAACGGGGAAGTAATGAAGATCGGAGGCTTTAGGGGGTAAAATCCATCTATATCTACATTTATAATAGAAGGATAACACATTTGACTCTTCTCTCCTTAATTTTAGGGCTAATCTCCTTGACATCCATTGATCTTAGATGCAGTTGCATCTCAGCCATTTAACATTGCATAAATTTAAAAGAAAATGAAAAAGAAAGTCAGGTATTTACTGTAGCCACATTTCTCTACCTCTCTCATATTAATTGCTAACTAGCCCACTCTCCCTCTCCATCTTTCATGTGTTTCTCCCTCTATGAATTGAAGTTGATCGTGACTGATAGTAACTGCGCCCATGTCTCTAGTTCCCCTTCTCCTGACTCTTTCTCTTTCCCTCTCTATGTCTCTTCTCCCCCCACTTGACTCCCCAAAACCCACAAGATCAGTCCTAAACCAACCTCTCTGTGACTCAGCTTCCCTGTTTGCATTGTCATCTCATCTCTTTTTTCTATAAAACTCCAAAGAAGAGAGAGCTAGAAATGAAGAAAAGTATTCCGCCTTGAAACTACAAATAAGCCAATGAGGTGGTTTTGGAAGGATTAAGTAGTTAACTCCTTAGTTAGAGCTACTAATGACCCAACCACCTTACCTAATCCTACTTGGACCTTCTCAAGGTCCCCAAGTCAATATTGATCTAGGGTCAATATTTGATCAACTTGGTTCAAGATCCTTACTTGTGAAGGTAGGCCCAAGCTCGGAACTTGCTCCGCATCAATAGTCATAGAGTTTGGAGGGTTGTCTTCGTGAATGCTGAGGTATTTCAATTTTTTCGCTTATTTTGCCTTCCTATTTATTTAAATTTATTAGTAACATGGTTTCTTATGTATCGGCAGCGTAACGAGATTTTAGGCGTCATCACGGCCAAAGAAACTGCTAGGTGAATGGTGATTTTGAAAATTGATCGATTACGTCGCATATCTTGATTCTTCAGTGGGTACTACCACACCTAAGGATAAAGAAATAGTTGATAACAACCTAAAGTTCTTCTTCACCCATAAGACTTGATTACTAGATTTGCTTAATGAGTACAATGCAATCCCATGCCACCACCTCCCACAATTTGTTGCTTTTATGGTGTCTCTGCACATTTATAATGCACAAACAGGAGGTAAATATAGTATAGTATGATTTTGTGAAGTATTAAACCCCCTGCTGTACATGCCTCTTACTAAATTCATTGCGTAGACATCATTGGTTTAGTAGTTGCTGTTTAGGAAGTTGAGATGTACTTGTTTGTGATATGTAGTATGTGCTTTTAACTAATTATTCCTTAGCGTTTTTGTTATGTTATTCTTATTGTTTCAATGTTTAGTTTCATAGGAGATACTATTAGTAGATTACTCTTTCTTTTGCAGGCTCAATGCATTGAAACTCATCATATGGAGAGATTTTACTGAAGTTGAGGGCATCTTTCCCGTAATTTATTTTTTTGAAAATGTTCAGCTCGTATCTAGGTTATTTGTAAGAGAGTGCAAAGGTGTGTATATTAGGGGCTAATCTGCTTGACATTGGTTGATCTTAGATGCAGTTACCTTGCAGCCATTTAACATTGCATAAATTTTAAAAAAAGAAGAATGAAATTAGGCACTGACTTTAGCCACGGTTCTCCGCCTCTCTCACATTAACTGCTAACTAGCCCACTCTCCCCACCATCTTTCACGGGTTTCTCCCTCTGTGAATTGAAATTGATTGTGACCGATAGTAGCTGCTCCCACGTCTCTCCTTACCTTTCCCTTGACTCTTTCTCTCCCCTTCTCTCTCCTCTCCCCGCCCATAAGATCAGTCCTAAACCAACCTCTCCCTCACTCGAATTCCTGGTTTGCATTATCATCTCATCTTTTTTTTTTTTCCCTGTAAAATTCCAGAGAAGGACGCCAGTGCCATGACGAGCTTCATGTTCTGGGGATCATCAATGACCTCACTGCCGCCACTATTGCCTATGGGGTCGATGAGAAGGATCGAGGACTGATGCTATTAGGGGAGAAGAACCTGGAGGGTTTCATGGGGTTTAGATGATTGTTCTTTTGTTTTCTTGGCGATGGTCGAGTACTCGATTCTGCCAGGTCATTACCAATCTCTGAAACTATCCCAAACTATGGGTCAATTTACGCAAAATAGGGCCTTTATTGATGACAGCATCTTGGTTTTCGGAATTCTTGATTCACTTTTATTGTGTTTCTAAATCATCAGGTTAAGTTTAATTTTGTTCTTTGATTTTGGGTTTACAAAGACATGCAGTAAATTGAGTAGTAAGGGGAGGACTACTTTAATATATGAGTCTAAGGAGGTCATTTTCTCTGTCCTCGCGCCCCCCTTTTCTCTATCTCTTAAAAAAAGCTAAGTTTCATTGATTTGTATTGTTTCATAACTGAAATATGGGCAGGGGGGAATTGATTGAAGATTGGTGTTTTATGTTTATAATTACTTTTTTGGGGGAAAGGGCGGCTGGAGGAAATGGAATGGAGGTATGCTCCAATAAAAGAGTTGCGCTCTGCATTCTAGAATTGCTGTATTCATTACTTTAAAGTGTGTTTTTACCACTTGACTTCGATGTTGTTTTGTTACTAGTATGGACCCGTGCTTTGCACGGTGCATATTATAGTAGATATATATGTATATATATAGTCAAAATAATCGATGAATATTAATTGTAGACAAAGTTAATATTATAATTTAGAAAATAATACTTAAATTTATTGAAAAATATGAATAGTACTTTTATGCATAACCATTGAAACTCAATAATTAAAAAAACGTATGATTATCAAAGACATGATTTAAAGGATGATAAAGATTGTAGGTAGTCAATATGAAACTAAAAATCATGTTAAATGACATGATAATACGTTAATTTGTGGTGCTAATGACAAAGAATTCACATTCTCTTCTTGTACCTAGGGGTGTTCATCGGTCCAGGATCGGACCGGATCGGACCGGACCGGCTGGACCCAAAATTGAAAATTTGGCAAATGGTGGACCGAGGACCGGACCATTCCGGATTTGGTCCGGACCGGACCGGACCGACCAGAACCCGGACCGGACCGAATCCAGACCGGTCCTGTGGCAGCACTGCTCATTGAACTAATTGAAGTTCTCATTCTTCATTCTTCAACAAAAGCAGTACTTAAACCAATAAATCAACAACCCCAAGCTCAGATTGGATTAATTAAGCAATTGACCTAAAATCAACAACCCCAATCAGAAAATTCAAACATAACACTATAACAGATTGAGAGTGAGGCTGTGAGTCTGCGAGTCTGTGAGAGTGAGTTAAACATCATTCTATCGTTTACTCAAGTACCCAACATCAAAATCAAGCCATCAAACCATTGCAATTTGCAACACAGGCGGATTAACATCTCAGATTTTCAGTTCTGATTTCTATAAAGTGAAAACCTTAGAAAAAAATTCACACAAAAACCCTAGAAAATTCAAATTACAACCCAAAATAATGCAATGAACAACTCCAAGCATACCTCAACCAAATAAGCTATGACACCGGAAGGAGGAAGCTGCCGGCCACCGGAAGGTGGAGAGGAGAGCAGATCGAGCTCCAGGCAGTCACGCAGAGACGAGAGGTAGAGCAGATCGGGGCCACTGGGCGAAGCACACACTCGAGAGGGAGGGCAGAGAGCGAGACCTGAGCGAGAAGAGACGAGAAATTGAGCCGAGAGGAGAAGAAGATGACTGGTGGAGGTGGAGTGGAGAATGGAGATTGGAGTCTGGAGATGACTCGAGAATGAGAAGTGCGAACTGCGAAATCAGAAATGTGAAAGAAGAAGAAGAAAGGGACCGGGTTAACCGGGGGAAAAAGGGTGAAAGAAACAATAACTCCAGTAGGTTCGGTCCGGTCCATTGACCGGTCTGGTCGGTCCGGGACTGGACCGGACCGAAGACCGAAAACAGAAATAGACAGGACCGAGGACCGGACCGAAACACCTCAGTCCGGTCTGGTCTGCACCGGTCTTCGAGTCGGTCCGGTCCCAGACCGTTTAATGAACACCCCTACTTGTACCTACATTAAAAATTAAGTTCTTAGTAATAATTTGATTAGCAATGATATAATGAAGATACAGTTATATCTTGTGTACCTGATCGATGTACCTAACATCAGTGTTTTATAAGTAATACACCTCCTCCTTCCAACTAACTGGCGCAATAAGAGTGATAGACAATTCTACTTCATGGTATCGTCGAAGCTTTATAATAAACACTCATGGTTTATCTATACAATCATTTATAATTGCATATACTGATAGATAACCATATGATTGTAGAGAATGTTATAATGAGATAGTCAGTAATCAAAAACTGAAGTGTCCAAAACATGATGAACAATATAATACATGTGTTACATATGAATCCAATTGTGTTGTTGTATTTAAAATAGCCCGAGCATCCTTGTGAAGAACAATAAATCTTCTGTAATTTGTATGATTTCGCAATAAAGCTATACGGATTTGCCTATAATTCATATAAAGAAATATAGTACATAATAATATAAACTGTTCAACCAGAAATTGAGTTAATTTATACCTTTCATTATCTATTATTTGTTCCAAAATAAATGATTAAATTAGAATTTTAATATTATTTTATTTATTTTGTAGGAATTGGAAAAAACTTAGAAAAAATAAATAGTGCTCAACTGATTAATATTGGGCCAAGTGGAGAAAAGAAGAAGAAGAAGAAGAACCGGCCCAATAACTGTGGCCTGATTACCTCTCCCTCTTCCATTCTCAGCTCTTTTTCTCTCTCTTCACACTATGCCTATCCGCCTTATTTTCCCGTAACCTAGTCCGCGAGGCCCATTTGCGTGTCCAACGCCAAGCCAACCTGAAGCCCCAGCTTCCCTTCTCTCTGTCTCTTCTCTCCCATAAGGGCCAGTTATCTTCTTTTCTTTTCCTTGGCCCGTACGCGCCCGTTTTCCATATTCTATGAGGGACCTAGATTTTCCTTCCAAACTGGCCTATTGTGCCCCTAACCCAGCCCATCCAAGACCAGTTCTTTTTCTTTCTTTCTTTCACTTGATTTACATGTGCTTGAACGTGATATCCAACCCTCCCTCCCTTTTTCTTTCTTTGCTTTGCTACCCAAAAAAGCCTGACTCCACTTTCTTGACGTGCTGGTGCTTCATCACCATCATTTTTGTTTTCAGTTGTAGATTTAAACTCTGAAATTTGGTTCAAGATTCAAAATTTTCCTAGAACTGATTTTGATTTGTTAAGATTTAAAGTCAAGCGATAGTTGCAAGTTCAAGTTTGTATTCTTCGTGCATTGGCAGAGCTTTAGTCTAGCCTATATTCGAGTTTTCGGTACTGATCATTCTTTGGATAACTGGATTCTTTATTCGGTTCATATATGCATGTAGATCCATATTTTCATTCCAGGCCAGAGCTGAAGGGAATTAGAGGTGAAGAGGTTGAGCTTAATTTCTCTCCTGTTTGTTAAGTTCTCTGTTTGTATTTCGGTTATCCAAGTTTGATTTTGCTTTGCATAATTTGCCCATAATTAAAGTTAATGGTGATGGATAGGGTAAGCTTCTTCCTTATATTGATCTTCCAGTGTAGCATCTTGAAATAATCAGTTACTAATTAACTAAGCCTTGAAAATTTAATTCAATCGTATCATATTGAGTTTTACAGCGATCTAATTTCGTAACACGTCCCTGAGGATCGACACCCATACTTGCTACAACGATCAACTATACACCAACATAAATATACAACTGGAAATGTATAATCAATAGTACTTAACAATGACTAAGTCAGATAATTTTTTAGACTATCATAATTTTTAAATTATTATAGAGAAATTAAGATATTATAACTGTTATCAAAAATATTTGCTAAGCTTATTGTAGTATATTTCTATATATTAGAAATTTTAGTTGATAGTTTCTCATAATTTGCACCTATCAATAATTGCTTCTTCTTATTCATTATTTTATTTAAAAAACTCAAAATATTGTATATGACATGGTTGCTATTTGAAATATTGTAATATTTTATAAATAATTATTACAATTAAAAACTTATAAATTTTTTCACTTATTATATGGGTATAGAAATACTTGTTACAAATTAAAAAAAATAAAAAACTTCATCAACCTCTTAAAAGGAACATTTTCGACCATTAATTAATTGTCATTGTGTGAATTTTTGCTCATAAAAAAAAAGTAATTTTCAGAACTTTAATTCATGACCAAGAAATATACGAAAAACACCTTATCCTGCATTAAGAACGTTTGAAAAGAAAAATCTTTCGTCTAGGTCTAGCTCTTCTATTACTTCATATCTCTTCTATTTAATCTAATAATAATATATAAAGTGGCTAATTTCGGGTTTACCATTAAAATAAGAAAAGTGAAACTTTAATACTTTATTCCTTCCTTAGATCACTAAAATATTAATACCATTCATAAACTTTAGCACATATATATTTTCAGTGATTTAGAAAAAGTTATTAAAGTATATTTTGTTTTTAGGTAGTTAATAGATTCCACTACAAAAAAAAAAGTCAAGAAATAATATACTTTTAATTATGATGGTAATTATTTTTATTGAAAGTCTGATGGTTGTGATTATATAATCGAATAATCTAATGATATTATGATAATAATTATTTTTATTGATTTAGGAAAGGATATCAAAATATATTTTGTTTTGAGCTAGTTAAGAGATTCTATTGCCAAAAAAAAAGATATTATATATTTTTAATTATGATGGTAATTATTTTATTGAAAATTCTACGGTTGTGATTATATAATCAAATAATCTAATGATTCAAAATCTCAAATTTATGAGAAAATTCGAAAAAGCCATGTCATCACAACATTGCTTTTATATTATAGTATAGATTAGGGTGGGCAACGGATCGGGTCGGGTTGGATTGAGCCGATCCATTAACTAACCAGGTCGAGCTGGGCTCAAGACATTTGTTAATGGGCCGGACTAGGTTATGGGCCACATAAATCCGGGCCGCCCATGACCCGCCCATTATAACTAAGGAGTATTTTTGGTGAGTTAGCTTTCCAACTAAAATCTCTGTAATTTTCTAGCCAAACTAAACCAATGCAAATTCAACGTTAGAAAATACACAATCAAACTAATAAATAGGTTGGGTCAAGTCGCCCATGGACGGCCCGCTTTGAGCCCGTTTAAAAACAAAGCAAACTTGTGCCAAAAAACGGTATATAATAATTATTGTTATATACAAAGTATTGATAATAAGTTTAACTAATTGGAACATATAAATTAGTGTGTCAAGTAGGTTGAAAAAATTAATGGGTCACTAAACGGGCCGTTAGTGGACTAACCCAGTCCAGCCCGTTATGTCTTAAAGGGCTAGTCCACTATTGGCCCAGTCCATTATTAACCCGACCCATTATTAACCTTATTTTAAACAAACCGACTGCTTAACCCAATGGGTATCCCGTCCGTTGCCCATTCCTACTTGTTATTATTAACATGTGACTGTGACTTTTTCTGTGCTTATGCTAGAAGTTTCATAGGTGTCGCCTCCTTCATCACTCCCTCAATTTTCTATTTCATTTCTTCCTATAGTAAGCATATTCTCTACTCAATTAAATTTTGTTCTTATGTCATCTCACTGATAATTCCATGGTAGGTGCCCCATGATTAATAGTGACACTTTGAGGCCTATCTTATGATGTATTTTATGCACCTATGTAAGTTTTGGGTTTCTTTTGGGATGCTTGCATTCATACTAGATTTAGTGCGATGGTTCATGTAATCTTTGACATGTACAATGGGCTCAACTTATACTTAATATTCAGTTTCAAGTAAGATACACAAAATGTATTCTTAATGTATTCTCTTGCATTGCTATTCGGGTCTTCCATTCTCTTACATTTTTGGTTGATGCAGTCATGTGATTATAGAGTGACTTTAGAAATGGTTTATGTGTGAACACCTCTAAAATTCGCAAGAATTTAATGCATTCTGCTTGGCATAACAGATTGGTTTTTTACATAATTTTGCCATACATTATATAGACTACCTTAAATGTATATATTCTTCGTCTAGGTTGATTAATTTTTCTTTTTTTTTTTGTTTTTCTACTTTTGCTGTGGGATTCTCACTTTTTTCCCAGTTTTTTTTTCTAGATTTTCTCTGTATTTATAGCCTAAAGTCACAAATTTAGCGGAATGCATGAAAAGATAATAATTAATTGATTGAGCATACGCTTTTCCTTCATACTTTTCCTTTGTGCATTCATTTATAATTTTAATAATTTGATTTCTCATTTTAATTTTTCTGTTGGTTTTGATTAGGAACTATAGTTTTCCATGTATGAAGAACAGGGTGCAGATTCTTATCAAATGACCACGATGCAGAGGTAGAGTCCAAAAAGTAAATGTCCCTAATATAACTAGATGTTTAGTAGATGAAATGAGGTTGCTTTCTGTATTATACGGGAGTTGATGGAAATGAAGTCATGGAGATTGCTTCTGAATTTGTGATTTTAAAAAGTTGTAAATTTCACAGAGTTGATGGTTCAAATTTTTGAAACATTCGATCACAGTGAAATATTTAGGACAAGCTACTTGCATGGCTTTTATTTTTTAAAAAATAAACGACTAGCACTTGAGACCTTTTCAACATTGTAATTGGTTGTTATTAGAATTGTTCAACATACAGTGAAGAGGGTCTCATGTCAAAATGAAATGGTCTATGAAAGTGGGACAAGTTTGCATTGTAACACCCCACTCCTCTCCCCTCCCCCCTTGCCCCCAAAAAAATCCTAGTTATGATGCCATTCTTGATGGGTTATCGTGGCTATAGGCTGAATTTCGCGTTGGGAGATCATAAATGGAAGGTTTTGGCTTTGTGGATGCAAGAAGCCTCTAGCATGACAATCGAGTTCGCAGAAGGTCTCCAATATCAAGTTCGAGATGGAGACACCATATGAGAGCAAGTTATGTTAATAGTTGAAAGCAAAGCCAAGTTTAGATTATAATTTTGAATATATGAAATATAGATTGTTGATTCTAATATGTCAGAAGTCTTATTTCTTACCATGTAACGCTCTACAATAATATGGTCATTTTGGACGCAGCTTTTCCGATAGAAAGATTATTATAGAACTATATGGGACAAGTGTCCTTAATGCTTTTATTAATTGTTTAATATTTTTTAGGATCATAGACATAAATGACAATAAATTTCTTCAAGTAAAAACAATTCAAGTTGAATTTCTTCAAAATTTTAAGTAGCTACATTCACAATAGCATATTTGAACTTTTAAATGCATTTTACCTTTTACCCAACCTTAGGAATCACTCAGTCTTCTTTTGATTGTGTATGAGATACAAAAATTAACGTAGGTGAGATTTGAATCCAATTTTTGACAAATAGTTTCAGAAGCTGGCTCCAATCATATTATCTTAATGTTAGGCAAGTTGCTTAAACGCATACATAGATGAGATAATTAATGTATTGACATAAAAAAAAAAAAAAAGGGATTGCAAGCAACTTAATTTGAAAAGTTAAATCCCAAATAATGAATAGATCTCATTCTCTGGTGTGAATTTAAAACCTTGGGTATTTACATAATGTTGCAATGCGTCTCCTATTGTATATAAAAACAACATCCAAAAATCAAAATGGGGAATTTTAAAGCAAATGCGTGCAAACTAGAGATTTCATAGATTCTTTAGGGACATAATTGTCCAGATGCAATATTTCTTCAAGTTGCTCCAGAATTGTGGAGTGTGGACTCCGAGAAGTGAAGCAACATTTTACTCCTATTCCTGAGGTGGCTTTGCTCAAAATCACTTTTAAAAAATTGTTTTCAACTTCTAAAAATGAATGATTGCCCTAATTTCAATTTTTGACCCCTAAAAGCACTTCAATAGTTCAGGCTGGATGCGCACAAAATGTACACTTAGTTGAATGTTACTTTATTAGGATTTAAATAAAACTTTATCATTCTAATATCCATGTTGAACAATTAATCAACAATTTTAAAATTCAAATTCAAAACTTGGTGACACATATATGCTCCATGTAAATATGTGTGTGTGTATGTATGTATGTATGCATATATATATATATATATATATATATATATATATATATATATATACACACACACACACACACACAACACACACACACACACACACACATATATATATATACACACATACACACATACACACACACACACATATATATATATATATATATACACACACACATACACACATATATATATATACACACACACACACTCTAAATGCATCAAATGTAACTTCTTCACCCCTCAAAATTTCCCTCTATTTCATATGATATAATCATTTCTTTCTACATCTTAGTCACTCTTATATCTATCGTAATACATTTCATGCCATTCGTTTGTGCTTCATTCTGTCGACCTCAACTACACAGTCATAGACTTAGGTAAGTTAATATTTTCTGACGTTCGATGTGTATTACATAAAATAATTGTAAGTTGTATATACACATATGTGTGTGTGTATCCCCGGACCCTGTGTGAATGCGGGATGCTTGTGCACCGGGCTGTCCTTTTATATATATTAGGATATCATCTACGATTAGGATGTCTAGACTTCTCATGTGTATAATCTTCTAGTCCATGTATAACTAGCAACTGGCTAAGTTCCCTGTTCATATGTAATTGTAACCATCCTATGCTTTTGTAATATATATATATATATATATATATTATATATATATATATATATATATATATATATATATATATATATATATATATATATATATATATAGACGTACATGGCTAAGAGAGGGCCAAGAAAAATCATTCTCTCAATTACATTCAGATTTTTTCATGGTATCAAGCTTAACGTAAATTAACCCTACTACCGCTATGGGCGACGACGACAAAAAAACCATTGATCCCAATGACCCGAGATCTCCCTACTATCTATGTAGTTCGGATGGTCTGGGTAATATCATATCGCCCATAATCCTAGATGGAGAAAATTACATAAATTGGAGTCGAGTTGTTACCAATGCTTTGAAATCCAAGAACAAGTTTGGATTTGTAAATGGTGACATAACCAAACCAGAACCACCTCCCTAGAAATTTATGCCTGGGAGAGGTGCAATTCCATGATAATTGCATGGCTATGCAATATAATTGACAAGAGACTCCGTGGTTCGGTCACAGATGCAGAAACTGCTTGTGAAATCTGGGCTGATCTGAGAGAAAGATACTCTCAAGGCAATGCAATAAGAATCCATCAGCTAAGAAGAGAAATCACGCTCATAGTGTAAGGAACAATGAGTGTGAGTGAGTATTTTACCAAGCTCAAAACTTTGTTGGATGAACTCGATGCTAACCTTCAGATGCCAAATTGCACGTGCATAAAAGACTTCAGTTTGTTCAAATATCATGAGTCCGAAAGAATTCATCAATTTCTCATGGGTCTTGACGCATCCGACTATGGTGTTGTAAGATCTGCCATTCTCAACATTGAACCGCTCCCTAACCTGAATAAGGTATACTCGATGATACTCAGAGAAGAGCGCCAGCAAAGTATGGCTTGAGGAGTGGCTATGAAAAATCCCACCGAGGCAGTCGCGTTCAAGGCAAGCATGAGTGGCAAAGCACGAACTAGCAGCCGTCAGAAATGCACGCACTACCAGAAGATAGGCCACGAGAAAAGTCAATGTTTTGAGCTAGTTGGATACCCATCCAATTGGCAGAATCGGCGTTCTAACCGGGCCAACCCAAGCCAGAATTGTGACTGGAATCGACCGTGGGGAAACAATACGGAGGCCACTGACACTGTGAGCATCGAAACCGGACATCGTGGATGGAGGAGTGCACAAGAACCGAGAGCCATCAGCGTAACCCATAATGCCACTAGCGTCAGCTCTGGTGGACAGGGGGAGCAGCCAAAGGATGGAACTAGAAGAGCTTTGTTGAAGGAGGTTTAGCTAAATATGAGGGTTTCACCCCAGAACAAGTAGAAACTCTTTTTTACTTGTCCAAAGAAAGAGAAAGTAAGGAAAGAATGAGTGGTAAGTAGTGGGTGCTTGACTCAGAAGCTTCCTACCATATGTCATCTGACATGCATAGCTTCACTAATATTTTTACTTTGCCTAAAGCTATTAAAATAATTGGGCCAAGTGGAGAGGTAGCTCTAGTTGAAAAGGCCGGCACGGTCAACTTAGGGCATGGTCTTATTTTGAGACATGTGTTGTTTATTCCTAATTTTACTTGTCATCTCATATCTATTCATCGATTAACTAAGGATGACAATTGTATCATTACTTATGGTGCTTATTTTTGTCTGATTCAGGACCTCACCTTGAATAAGTTGATTGGAGCAGGTAAGATGAAGAATGGAGTGTACTACCTGAAGAATAGTGCGGGAGGAATAGGTTCTGCTACCTGTCAGGACAAGGATCCTAATCTTTGGCGTCATCCTTCTTTTGGTAGTCTAACTATTTTATCAGAAGATTTTGGCTTTAATTTATATAAGAAGTTCGTTGATTATTGTGACATCTGCCATAGGGCAAAACAAACTAGAAGTATCTTTCATCTCAGTGAATCAAAAGCAAGTAGACCTTTCGCCTTAATACATTGCGACTTATGGGGATATTATCAAGTCCCTGGTATGAGTGGTTGCCATTATTTCTTATGCATTGTTAATGATTATACTCGTGCTATCCGGGTTTATTTGGTTAAAGATAAAACGGAGGTGTATGAAAAGATTGTGACTTTTCGTTCAATGGTAAGGACCCAATTTGACTTTCTTGTTCAGAAGGTGCGTAGCGACAATAGGTCGGAATTCACAAATCGCCCTCTCCAAGCCTACTTTCGTGAAAATGGAATGATACATGAGACCTCCTGTGTAGATATGCCCCAACAGAATGGGCATGTTGAACGAAAAAATTGTCATATTCTAAACGTGGCTAGGGCACTACGATTTCAAGCATCTCTACCCATCAAGTTTTGGGGCGAATGTGTACTTGCTGCTGCTTATCTTATTAATTGCACACCTACTAAGTTGCTTGAATCTAAGACTCCTTACAAGGTTCTGTTTGGAGTCAAACCTGATTATGATAATATTAAAGTCTTTGAGTGTTTGTGTTATGCACACAATCACGGAAGAAATCGTGATAAGTTTGATGCAAGGGCCACTTGATGTGTTTTTTTGGGTTACCATATGGTCAAAAGGGCTGGAGATTATATGATTTGAACAACGAAAAGTTTTTTGTTTCCTGAGATGCGCAATTTCATGAAGACTTATTTCCGTTTGCACAACCTGTGATCACCCAGCTGCTTCCTGTTTCTCTAGACCTTGATCCAGCACCTACAAGCGTGGCCAATCCATCCGTGGATACACCACGACCAGTCTCCCATCACAGTGGGCCATCTCCCCTTGAGTCTAATCCAGCAGTAGCCCAGCTATGATTCCTGTTTCTTATTCTTCGCATGGGCCGGAGGCAAATCAGCCCAATTCGACTGTCCCATCTGCTGCAAGCGACACGTCTGCCTCTGCCCAGGCCCATCTTCCTGAGTCACTTGATGGGCTGGCCCAACCAGATGATAGCCACCCCTCTTTCCTGGTAGAATCTCAATGTGCTCGATCACAGTGGACTCGCAAACCTCCCGTACACCTTCGTGACTGCGTATGTCCCACGCTTACACACCCCATCTCGTCTCCGCTCCATGATAGCTCTTCAGGTACTGAGTATCCTTTATCTCTCTTTCTGAGTTATGATATTTGCTTGCATCTATTACCTCTCATGCAGAACCTCAATATTCTTGCCAAGCTGTATGTGATCCATGGTGGCGAGAGGCCATGGCTCACGAAATTACCGCATTAGAAGAAAATAACACTTGGATTTTTGCTCCACTGCCACCCGAAAAAAGAGCTCTCGGGTGCAAGTGGGTTTATAAAATCAAATACCACACTGATGGAAGCATTGAGCGGTACAAAGCACATTTAGTGGCCCTCGGCAACACTCAAGTCCAACGAGAAGAGTTTACTGAAACATTTGCCCTTGTCGCTAAGATGGTTACAGTCCGATGTCTCCTAATAGTTGCAGTATCCCGAGGATGACCACTCCACCAAATGGATGTTTATAACGCTTTTCTTCATGGAGATCTTGATGACGAAATTTATATGAAACCATCACCGGGATTTCATCCCTCTCAGCCGCATCTAGTATGTAAGCTCCAAAAGTCCTCATATGGATTTCGGCAAGCACCTAGACAATGGTTTTTTAAGCTTGCCTCTGCTCTCCTGGCTTATGGTTTTTAACAATGATTGCTTGAGCACTTGTTATTTGTGTATCGCAAGGACGGAGTCTTTCTAGCTCTTTTAATATATGTCGATGATCTAGTATTTACAGGGAGCGATTCTGGTGCTTGTGATGTTTTTAAAGGGCATCTCCAACGGTGCTTTAAAATCAAAGACCTTGGACCGTTGAAATATTTTTTGGGCATTGAAGCCACTCGTTCTTCCAAGGGTCTCTACTTATGCCAGCGGAAGTATACCTTAGATATTCTATCTGAAGCGGGTATGCTTGGTGCAAGACCCACTTCGTTTCCCATGGAATAAAACCACCGGCTCTCGGGCGAGTGCGGGGATACCATTACGAATATCTACTAGTATCGATGTCTCATTGGGCGGCTTATTTATCTCACTATTACTTGACCCGATATCACGTGTGCTGTGAATATTCTCAGTCAGTTTATGCATAATCTCAGACGGGGGCATTGGGATGCTGCCATGAGGGTTCTCCGGTATTTAAAATATTCTCCTAGTCAAGGCATTTTATTACCTGTCCATAACAATTTACAAATGCCCATCTACTGTGATTCTGATTTGGCCAGTTGCCGCATGTCACGTCAGTCCACCACGGGTTACCTTGTCAAGCTTGGTGATGCACCGGTCTCATAGAAAACTAAAAAATAGGACACTGTCTCCCGATCCTCTGCTGAAGATGAATACTAAGCGATGGCCAATGCCACTAGCGAGGTTGTATGGATTCGAAATTTACTTATCTCCTTTGGTTTGACTATTCCCACAGCTGCTATTCACTGCAATAATCAGGCTGCCCTTCACATCGCCAACAATCCAGTCTTTCATGAACGTACCAAGCATATTGAAGTCGACTGTCACTTTGTTCGTGAGCACATTCTATCTAGGGTCATTTCTCTTCGCTATACTCCTAGAACTGAACAGTTGGCTGACATATTTACCAAGGCTTTGGGACAAAGTTAATTTTAATATCTTCTCAGCAAGTTGGGCGTTGTGAACCTCCACGCACCAACTTGAGGGGGAGTATTAGGATATCACCTACGATTAGGATGTCTAGACTTCTCATGTGTGTAGGCTTCTAGTCCATGTATAACTAGCAATTGGCTAAGTTCCCTGTTCATATGTAATTGTAACTATCCTATGCTTTTGTAAGATAGATATATATAATATATATATATATATATATATATATATATATATATCTATATATATATATATATATATATATATATATATATATACGTAAATGGCTAAGAGAGGGCCAGAAAAATCATTCTCTTAATTACATTCAGATTATATATATATATATATAATATATATAATATATATCTATATATATATATATGTATATGTGTGTATATATATAAATATATATAATATGTATATAAATATATAAATATATATATATATATGTATATATGTATGTGTATATATATATATATATATATATATATATATATATATCCTAACAATTATATTGTATGTTTTAGGTTTACATCTCTCACCGGTCATCTTCTCGTTGCTACAAAAGCGTAAACAAGAGAGCAATTTTATACTACAATTTTTTCGCATTATTATTTAATTAAACCTGTTAACTTTTTAAAAAGCTAATAATTTTGAATTCTAAATATAACCACGTGGATGATTACTTCATTGTCATATTAGTAATTTAAGAATCCAACATTGTTAGTGCAAATGTTGAAGCTACTGGGCGCAAAATTAAAATAACACGAAACAGTAAGGTTGTAAAGATACATTAAAATTTTAAAGAATTATACATTTTGATCAATGACAATGAATAGATTAATGTTGATGCAATCTCAAAACAATGGGAGAAAGAAGCACAAATTTTTTGACTAATTTAGGTCAGTATATTTTAGGTTGAGGTATAATTTTGACATTTAATATTACATTTTTGTTATAGTTCAATATACAATGTAATTGTTGTGGGACAAATTATGAATGATCAGTAACTTATCATTTTCCTTGTCCTATTTTTTTATTTTTTTTATTCTGAATAATTTCAGCTTGCAAGACACATTATTTAACATAATTATTTAGTGGATCGACCGCTATTACTAACTACCGCTGAACTTATTAGGTAAGAGACATATGTCATCTGTGGTGTTGGCTGTTGTTTTCCCTAGGTATCTGAACTTACCTCCATAATGAGAATACACAAGTACGTTGTCCAATTTAGAGGCAAAATTGAAGTCAAGACTTAATAATGATACTATATTCCTAACAAATTAAGTATATTGGCCGTATGTACCATACGTTCCTATTTTGTAACACAGAACGTCACATTGCTTGACAAATGCCATCAGTCTTGATGAAAGAGCACCGTTATCAAGCAATCAAAGCAACTTCTGCAATAAATCTTTGATAAAGAATTTGAACGAGCTTCAACCTATAAGAAAAACATACAATACTAATGGATTTACATCCTAAAATGTTATTCAAGATGCTAAAGTTTTTGAACAGATTTCAGTTAGATTATCAATTAAGTTGTATAAATTTTTGCCAAGTTCATCTATAAGTTTATCGTTGTAATGAGAGAACATGATCAAGTAAATAGCTTAATAGCAGATCCTCACTCATGTACACCATAATTTACCCTTTTAACTATGTGGGCTCGGTTGCTTATTAGTTACATTTACTTTAACGATATTTTGATGATCAAATTTGCGGAGTTATGGAGTGCATTGCTTCAATTGAAGTAGATGAGTTAGTTTGTTAATTCCTAGGGAGACGGTGAGTTTCAGGGTTGGTTATAGTTAATAATCTAGCTTAGAATATGAAGGCATAAATGTTTAGATTTAAGAAATTATATTTTTAATATGCTATCCAATATTGCCATAGTACTCTCATTTAATCAAGGAACTGTATCTTTAAATGTCACGATATTCTCATTAAATTAAGAAAATGTTTCTATGTCATCAGTTAGGCTGTACTTGATAGTCCCCTACCCCCCCCCCCAAAAAAAAAAGAAACAGTAACTTACATTCTAGGGTAATAACATTTGTGCAGTATAGTGCAATCGTTGCAGTCCTGAAATTAAGAGGTATTATTTCTAAACTACTCTGACGTGGTCCTTGATGTTAAGTATTTTAGTTAATTTATAACTATTTTTTTAAGTACTTGAAGCTAATGTCAAATGAGGTGTCGAAGCAATTAATAAATTTCAAAGTTATTTTACATGGGCAAAGCAAATTAAGTTAGCAAGTGCTTGCAAGGTCAAGTATGAAAATTTTGTATTTCACAAATATTTTCAACTTTACTCCTAGATTTTTTGGATATACACAGTCATAGCATATTTAGTCATTATTGGACTAATGTGTTCCACATGATTATTCACCATTATAGGTATGGTCATAAATATCTCATTTGACTTTACATTAATTAGTGGCATCTTCTATTATTGTACGTCTATATGCATTTTTGTGCAATTTATGAGAATGCTGTGTGTTCGAGTATATAACAATTATAGAGTTTGTAAGGTTGTCTTTATGCATGCCGATTTACTTCAATTTTCTTATTTATTTAAATTTATTAGTAAGATAGTTTTTTATGCGTCGACAGTGTAATGAGATTTTAGCCATCATCATGGACAAAGAAACCGATAGGCGGATGGTTATTTTGAAAAATGATCGAGTGCATCGCATATATAGATTCTCAGTGGGTACCCACACAGAAGGATAAAGAAATAGTGGACAACAACCTGAAGTTCTTCTTCACTTATAAGACTTGATTACTGGATTTGCTTAATGAGTACAGCGCAATGCATGCCACCACCTCACACCATTTGTTCCTTTTCTTGATGTCTTTGCACATTTACATCCCAATGCACAAACAATAGACAAATATAGTATACTATGGTTTTTTGTGAAGTATTCAACTCCCACCCCCCACATAAATGCCTCTTACTAAATTCATTGTGTAGACATCATTGGTTCAATAGTTGTTGTTTGGGAAGCTGAGATGATACGTGCCGGCACCCTAAAATGAGATGTTTGTAGTATGCTGTATATGCTTCTAACTAATTACACCTTAGCCTTTTTATTATGTTGCTCTTACTGTTTCAATGTTTAGTTCCATAGCAGATACTATTAATAGAATACTGTTTCTTTTGTATGCTCAATGCATTGAAACTTACCTTATGGAGAGATTTTGCCAAAGTTAAAGGTGACTATCTTCCCCGTAATTTGTTTTCTGAAAACACGCTGCTTGCATCTAGGTTAATTGTAAGAGAATACAAATGTGTGTATATTAGGGGCTAATCTCTTTGACATCCATTGATCTTAGATGAAGTTACACCTTAGCCATTTAACATTGCATAAATTTTTTTAAAAAAGAAAAAGAAAATAAGTGTATTGACCTTAGCCACATTTGTTTACCTCTCCCACATTAACTGCTAACTAGCCCACTCTATCCCTTCTTCTTAGATGCAGTTACATTTTTGACATTCATTGATCTTAGATGCAGTTACATCTCAGCCATTTAACATTGCACAAATTTTAAAAAAAAAAAAGAAAAAGAAAATAAGGTATTAACCTTAGCACATTTCTCTACCTCTCTCACATTAACTCCTAACTAGCCCACTCTATCCCTCCATCTTTCATGCGTTTCTCCCTCTCTGAATTGAAGCTGATTGTGATTGACAGTAACTGCTCCTACATCTCTGCTTCTCCTTCCTCTGAGTCTTTCTCTTTCCCTCTCTATCTCTTCTGCCCCCACTCAGCTCCCCAAAAACCTACAAGATCAGCCCTAAACCAACCTCTCCCTCACTCGACTTCCCTATTTAGATTGTCATTTCATCAATTTTTTCTGTAAAATTCTAGGGAAAGACGCTAGCGCATTGATGAGCCTCATGTTCTGGGGATCGTCAATGACCTCACCGTTGCCACTACTGTTCATGGGCTCGATGAGAAGGCGTCGGGGACTGGTGTTGTTGGGGAGAAGAACCTCGTGGGTTTCATGGGGTTTTCTTTTGTTTTCTTGACGATGGTCGAGAAGTCTATTCTACTAGGTCATTACCGATCTCTGAAACTATTCCAAATTATGGGTCAATTTATGCAAAATAGGGCCTTTGTTGATGACAACATCCTGATTTTTGGTATTTTTGGTTCACTTTTGTTGTGTTTCTAAATTATCAGATTATTTTTATTTTCGTTTTTGGGTTTTGGGTTTACAAAGGCATGCAGTAAATTGAGTGGCAGGGGAAGGACTAATTTAATATATGAGTCTAAGGAGGTAAGTTTCTCTCTCCTCATGGCCCCTCCTCTGTCTCTCAAAAAGGCTAAGTTTCACTAATTTATATTGTTTCATAACTAAAATATGGGGAGGGGGAATTGATGGAAGATTGGAGTTTTATGTTCATAATTAGTTTTTTCGATTGGGTGGGTGGTTAGAAGAATTGGCATAGAGGTATGCTCCAATAAAGGAGTTGAGCTCTGGAATTCTAGAATTGCTATATTCATTACTCTAAGGTGTGTTTTTATCACTCGACATCGATGTTGTTTTGATATTATTAACGTGCGACTATGGTTTTATCTATGCTTATGCTGGAAGTTTCATAGGTGTGGCCTCCTTCATCACTCCCTCGATTTTCTATTTCATTTCTTCCCATAGTAAGCGTATTCTCTACTTAATTAAAATTTTGTTGTTATGTCATCTCATTGATAATTCCATGGTAGGTGCCCCACGATTAATAATGACGCTTTGAGGGTCATCTTATGATGTATTTTTGTGCACTTATATAAGTTTTGTTTTTATTTTGTTTTGGGGCCTTGCATTCATGCAAGATTTAGTCCAGTGGTTCATGTAATCTTTGACATGTACAAAAGGCACAAGTTATGCTTAATATTCAGTTTCAGCTAATATACACAGAATGTATTCTGAACTTATTCTCTTAAATTGCTATTCATGTCTTCCATTCTCCTACATTTTTGGTTGATGTAGTAATATGGTTATAGGGTAACTTCAGAAATTGCTGACCTGTGAACACCTATAGAACTCGCAAGAATCCAATGCATTCCACTTGGTGTAACAGAAAGGTTCCCTTGAGAGGAATGTGCTTATCTGGTAGGACACATTATAAGAGATCTTTCATAAAAGATCTTTTATTTTTGGACTAAATGCAGCACGAAAGGATTTAAGGGCCAATGATATTTGATGATGGAGATGGTTTAGGTAAAAGCATGATTTTGATGACCTATTGATGATTACTGTAGTATGATTACCTTATTTTTTTGTGATTTTGAGTTATTGGGAAAAGGAAGTTTACCATTAGTGGAACCTCCCAAGCCTAGCCAAAGGAGCGTTAAGTCATGTAGTTGTGTTGAGTGTGGTTTTCCTTTTTTTTTTAAAGAGTTGAATAGTATGTAAAATGAGTGTGTATTAAGAAATTTTTTAGATAATTTTGTTATACGTTATATAGACTGTATGATCCTCTCTGAATCCCTTCCTCTCTCAACTCTCTTCGCCCTCTCTTTAAAATTCAGTGATGTCCTAAAATGATTGGGCTGAAGGACCATTGTGCCTTTTTTTTTTTTTACGTGTCACTGGACAACAACAGATGGTGATAACTGTCAAAAGGTTGTATAAGAATTTAGCATTGTTGGCGTACAAGATCAGTGAAGTGGGATAATTTCTTTTTTTTTTATTTTTTACTTATGATTATTGTGAGAGGCAATGT
The DNA here is from genome assembly GCA_029747015.1 of Carnegiea gigantea. Taxonomy (NCBI): domain Eukaryota; kingdom Viridiplantae; phylum Streptophyta; class Magnoliopsida; order Caryophyllales; family Cactaceae; genus Carnegiea; species Carnegiea gigantea. The sequence continues at coordinate 41,510 of JAKOGI010001194.1, forward strand.
TTCTTGAGTGATTGTTGTATAAGAATAGGTTAATAAGATCATAATTATTTTTTATTTAGGCCTTGATCTTATTTGTCTTTAAAAGAAGTATCGGATTAGATAAAGTGTCTTTGCACTTTTATGGGGTGATGTTTGACTACATATTCTATCCTTCTACTAAAGCCTGTCCTATTTTAGGTTTTGTTATGGAGTGTGGGCGAGAGGACTTGATAAAAGAACATAGTATGCAAATTAGTGGGGGGATGAATTCTGTTTTGTTCAGCTATCAGTGACTAAGTTGCATAGGAAACGGTCCATGTGCTATTTTCACTTTTAACTAGATCTCTTAAAATTGTTCTCTTATATTCATATTGTAAAACCATAGTAGATGGTTTTCTTGGGGAATGGGGCATTGGGGATGAGGAGGAGGGTGATAATTCCATCACCTTAAATGTATATATTCTTCTTCTGGGTTGATTAATTTTTTTATTTTTCTTTTGGTTTTTCAACTTTTGCTGTGGGATTCTCACTTCTCCCCCAGGCTTTTACAGATTTTCATTTTACTTCTATCCTAGAAACACAAATTTAGTGGAATGCATGAAAAAAGTAATGATTAACGGATTGAGCATATGCCTTTCCATACTTTTCCTACCTGCTTTTATTTATAATTTTAATGATTTGATTCCTCATTTTAATATTTCTATTGGTTTTGATTAGGAATTATAGTTTTCATTCTATGAAAAAGGGGGTGCAAATTCATACCAAATGACCAAGATGCAAAGGTGGAGTCCAAAGAGTAAAGGTTCCTATCATAACTAGATGTCTAGTAGATGAGCTGAGATCGCTTTCCCGATTTTATAGGGGTTGATGGAAATGGAGTCATGGAGACCACTTCTGAATTAGTGATGTTAAAAACTAGTAAATTTCATAGAGTTGATGGTATACATCTTTGGAAAATTCGATGGCAACGAAGTATTTAGGACAACCTACTTGCATGGCTTTTATTTTTTGGAAAATAAACGACCAACACTTGAGACCTTTCCAACATTGTAATTGGCTTTTGTTAGAATTGTTCAACATACAGTGAAGAGAGTCTCATGTCAAAATGAAGTGGTTCATGAGGGTGGGACATGTTTGCATTGTAACACCCCACCTCCGCCCCACAAAATCCTAATTATGATCTGATTTTTTATGGATATTGTGGCTATAGGTTCAATTTTGCGTTGGGAGATCAAAAATGGAATGTTTTGGCTTTGTGGATGTAAGAAGCCGCCAGAATGGCAATCGAGCTCGTAGAAGGTCTTAGTATCAAGTTTGAGATGGAGACATCATCTTAAAGCAAGTTATGTTAATAGTTGGAAGCAAAGCGAAGCCTAGACTAAAATTTTTAGTATATGGAATACAGTTTGTTGATTCTAAAGTATAAGAAGTCTTATTTCTTACTATGTCATACTTTACAATTATATGGTCATTTTGGAGGCACCCTTTCAGATAAAAAGATTATTATAGGAGTATATAGGACAAGTATTCTTAATGCTTTTATTAATTGTTTAATTTTTTTGGGGATCATAGACATAAACGACAACAAATTTATTCAAAAAAAAGGATTCATGTTGAATTTCTTTAAATTTTTGAGCAGCTACATTCACAATAACCTATTTGAACTTTCGCATTTTATCTTTTATCCAACCTCAGGAATAAGAAAAATTTGCACTTCGGTCCCCTGTGGTTTGGTGCATTAATTTTCGGACCTGACGAACTTTGAAAATAATTTTCGGAACCTATGAGGTTTGGTGTAAATGATTTTTGAAGTCTTAATATTTATTACTAGGCCCCTAAAGGACTTTAAATGCAAATACTTCAAAGTTATGGATTGTTTTGCAAAACTAAGCTTATATTTATGTTTGGGTTTCTTATAATGACTTTAATGGTACTAGTTATCATAATCTAATACTTATATCATAAATATTATATTTTCTATGATTAACGGCCCACCACGTTTAGCAAAAATAATTAAAACTTAATTAAAGAGTTTCGACCGTTACCCGAACTTAGTCGGCTTGAACTCCGGCATTCTTCTAACTTCCGGTTTACAGAGATTGCTAATCTCAACCACTTCTTCCTTAGATCAGGCACAGCACAGATTCGTTTCGTTTCCTACCTCGGACTGTAGTCATTAATCAAGTTTTTAATCTTTTTCAATGATAGTGAGACTTTAATCAAGAAATTGTAATATTTAAGACATAAGGTTCGATTGGATAACGTTCCCTACTGGAAGACTTCTTTTATTGAAAGATTGAAAGTAGAAATATTACAACAGAAAGCTTGAAGAGGGACTTAAGTTAAGATCATTAGAGATGCTTGTTCATAGAGAAATGGAGAAACCCAATTTCTCGTTTGCTTAAGAATGCTCAAATGACCGTGTCCCTTCTCAACTCTCGACGTCTCTATTTATAGAGGAGATGGAGGTACATAGGATGCCCTAATGGCTACAGATTTTTCACATGGCTACAATTGCCAACAGTAAACCGACGGCTACATTACACACTTTATTTTACGGACCGGACACTTGTCAAAATAGTACAATAACGGGGCAGCCTTTTCAGAACTTTTAATGATGACAAGATTAGTCATCATTATTGAGATTGTGCATACCTTTATCTCCAATTATATTTTCCAGACCATCATTATCTGGATAATCATCAAAATCTTCATTAATTTAGTTAAGATGCTCTAGATCATATTCTTCAAACAACTCAAGGAGATATTTCTTTCCTTCTTCTGATAAGAATTTTTCAGCTCCAATATCAAAGAGATAATCAAAAATATTTTCTAATTCTGCACCGTCCACTTTCATATAATCATTGAATTCGTTACTATAGGCAAAAGTAGTGTTTTCACAATGCATTAGTGTTTTTTCTTTTTCAATCAATTCCCAACATTGATGATAAATGTTGAAAAACCCAATAGCCCTTGCTAATGCAGGATCAGTAACTATATGCACCGGATCTCCATGAATCCAATTTTGTCGTTAATCATTGGGATCATTGCAATCAATAATTTAGACCAGATAATGGGCTGGCTTGGCTTGGCTTTTCCATTTTCATATTCAATCAGGGCGCTATAAACCTCTAAAGTTAAGTATCTGCAAATTGGAATTTTTGTTGGTCCCTCAGGAGATTTAAGAATCCAATGGAACCTTTTGAATATGTATTGCTGGAACTTAGTTAAGGTTGAGAAAAATAGGAAATTAGGATCTGGGACTTCTGAGAAGTAAAGAGCCATTCCATATTTCTAGGCTTGGAAGACAGGATCTCGGGAAGATATTGAATTGGCTGGGAAACAAATGTCACCGACTCCAGATCTGTCGGGAAAATAGATCTTTGCACTCCAAGACTCCCAAATATCATAGGAATAATGATGATAAAAGTCGACGCATGCTGCATACCATTCCTTGAACCATTTTTCTTGGATATGAGAACTTATTTTTTCTTGGATATCATAAGGACACCAAAGGTAGCTAATTTGTAATTCTAGAAGAGAAAATCTTTGAGCTATTAGATAGGTAGTAGAGAGTAGACCAAAGCGTGATCTACTTTTTGTATGGAATTCTAGGTTATCAATAAAGACTTTACTAGAAGGCGTAACCCGTTCTAGTAGAAGTGGCATTTCATTAAGGATTTCCTCCTTTTCTGGCAGGAGGTCGGTTTTGATGATCACCATTTGCGAGTTCTCGAGTTGGACTGTCTGCCAGAGAGTTCTTCGATCTCTGTATATGTTCAATAGAGAAGGAAAACTGGTTAAGTCATAATTGCCAACGCAAGAATTACCCTTGCACTTGTATATTTGATAAATTCTTTTTCACAAAACCGAGTATTCCTTTGCAACCAGTTCGAATGAGAAAAGGTTTAGGGGCTAAGAAGATTAAGAATTTTTCAATTCTCCTTATGATTGTAAGAATTTCTTTTTCCATTGTGGGATAGTTGCATTCTGCTTTATTAAAACTTCCACTGCAATATTTGCAGAGTTTTTCTCCTTCTTTGATTTTGAGTACCGCACTCCAGTGCTCATTGTTGGCATCTGTCTCAAGAATTAAATCATCTTCTTCGTTAGGCAAGTTGAGGACAGGAAGATTTTTACACATCTTCTTGAAATTTTGCACAACCTTTGTATCGTTAATAGTCCACGTTCAGCTAACATCTTTTTTGAGTTTTTGCTGTAATGGTTTTCTTAGTTTAGGTAAATCTTTAATGAAATCAGAAGCATAGGTAAGACACCCTAAAAACCTTTCTAATTGCTTCCTATCTTCAATTTTTTCAGAAAAATTTTCTATTTTTTTTCAGAATATATTTTTGTAGAATAATCTGTCCAACTTTTATTTCTAGACCTAAGAACTCGATTTCTTGTTCAGCATAAATGCACTTGTTTTTTCCAAGTATAATACCGTGATCAATGCACCTTTGGGTGACAGTCAGGACCTCATTTTTATGTTGCTCTATGGTTTTAGAAAAGATAAGGATATCATCAATGTAAACTAGACAACAATGATTAAGGTCTTTGAAGATGTTATCCATTCTTCTCTGGAATATTTGAGGTGCATTTTTAAGACCAAATGGCATTACTATGCATTCATAATGTCCTTGTGGGGCACTAAATGCAGTTAAAGGAATACTTTCCTCATTCCATTTTTATCTGCCAATAACCACTCTTGCAATTCATTTTCGAGAACCAAGAGACTCCTTGAATTCTGTTGAAAAGGACTGTTTTGTTAGGAATATAATAACCATCAAAGACAGTGTTATCATTAAACTTTTTTGTAATTGATTACCATTCTGGCTTTTCCTCTTTTTTCCTCAGCATGATTTCTTACCATGAAAGCGGGACTGGTGTGAGGACTCTTACTGTTTCTAATTAATCCTTTATCCAGAAGTTCTTTGATTTGTTTATTAAACTCTTGAATGTCCTGGTGGGTATACACCATTTGTTTAACTCGAATGATAGTGTTAGAATTTAATAAAGTGATTTTAGCAAATGTTTTGTCTTTATCCCAAAATTTCAGAGGATTGTCAGAATAGAGTTCTTTGCATAATTTTTCTTGTTGTTTAATTATCTACTCTTTAATAGATAACTCGAGTAATGAGATTGTTAGTGCTACTTCACATTGTGCAGGCATTACCTTCTCACCATGCTGGCTACGTGTAAATTCAATTTTGTGATGAGTGTAAACCTTACTTAATTTTTCAATAGGAACTGAGTGACCATTAATCATAAATATTATTTGGTTTATGGTCTGGGTGCATGGAGACTATAATCTTTGAAAATTATTTCCAATAATCATATCATGAGAGGGTTGATCAGTAGCCCATAGAATTGGTATAATACATTAAACTCCTCCTAATTCTATGGTTAATCCTTCTATGGCTTCATTATGGCTTATAATACTATTATCAGTTATTCTTACTTATAAAGGATTTTTAGCTTTTTTCTACATAAATTCAGGAAATACTGTTCTTTTTCCAAAGCATACAGAACAACCACTATCTATGTAGGTACACAGTCCATATTTATTATATCCCGCTAAACATACCGTTAATGGGATATAGATACTATTGGGTTTGTACTGGTAACTTTATAGGATATTTCCGTGGTCATATTTTTGACTAATTCATCCTCATAAATTGGTTCACTAACAGTTCTAGTTTTGTGTGCAATGACCTTTCTTTCCAAACTTGTTAATCGATCTAAATTGGGTCTTGCAACTTCAAAATGCATTCTACTCATTTCACTGGTCATGCTAATTGTATCATCTTCCCTATGCTCTTCTTTAGCGGATGAAGATCCTTCTCCCCAATCTGACTTTGTGTTCATATTTCTTAATAATTGGGGTTTAATGGTGATTTTTCCCTCCTCATCAATTTTTATTACATTTTTCTTATGAATTTTTGTAGGGTGGGCAAAGTTAAATATCCATGAATAATCGATTTTTATATCTTGAGGGTTAGACTTAATTCTTTGAATTTTCTGCATCGGGGCAGGACTTTTAAATTTTTCTGCCTCTACCATTGTTACCTTAGTCTTAGGGTCTATCATATTATCTAACTTATAGATGATTTTTCAAAATATCCGTAATGGATATCCTCCTCTTTTCATGTCCATCCCGACTATTTTGATCTTAAGGGATAGGAAGTTTTTAGCAAATTCATCTTTTAGACTCACATAATATCCAGGTCGACAATTGAAACCTACTGTCCCATTACATAAATTTGTTTTTATCCCTGTAATTATTTGATTATTAAATTTGGTATGTCTGATATCACAGAGTAAAGCGTAAAGATCAATATCTTTACCATAATATTGTGATGGAGTGATTTGAACTTGGACACTTCCGACGTGGATATACCTATACTTTCTATCTTTGTTATGCTTAAAGATATTTTCCCAATTGATCAGATTAACTTCCCCAACGTCATACTCACAGTCCTTGATCTCAAGATCTCCTTCCATCATTTCACATGCGTATTTGCTTTTTATTTGAAAAATAGATTTTTTATAGATCATCTCCTTTTGGATTATGGGAAGAACTGAATATCTCTTAACTTCTTCATGATCATTATCTACTACAAATTCTTCTCCTTGAAGATCACCAAGGCTTACCGAGTTACCTTCCATCATATGGCTAGTTTCTTCATAATCACTTTCTTCATATTCATTGTCCTTTATAATTTCAACAATTCCTTTGTTGTTGCCTAGTGCTAGTTCTAAAGCTTCATCTTCACTAAACTCAACATAATCTAGGCTTCCCAAAGCTTCAATAAGTTTGCTATTCTTCCTATTTTTGCATTCGTTAGCATAATGCCCAACTTCTCCACATGCCCAACATTTACAGTTGTTTTTTCCTGCCGAGCAATAAGCAGTTTTCCTAAAACATCTACGTTTTTTAAGACTCGGTTTGTTACAATATTTTCTTCTATATTTTTCGCCTCTCTGCTTGTTAAAGCTCTTTTTGTTATAGAATTTTCTTTTTCTTCTTTTCTCAGATTCTTTTCCCCATTGGTGAGGTGAATCCCAATAAGTCAAGAACTGCTTCTTAATCTTCTTTTGCTTTTGAAGATCAAGATATTCTTTATTGACCCATTTTCACAAATAGGAAATTCTCTATCGAAGGGTATCTACAACATCTATTCGTTCAAACTATGCCATGTATTTTTCATTAATTATAGAATTTATAGGATATGGTAATTTGTCATAGAATATGCCAAGATTTGTTTCATTATGCCCAATTTTATAATAATATTGACTGAATTATGCAATATAATTTTCTAAGTATCTCATATCCTGTAATTCTATGTTGTTAATTTTTCTTTACCATTCTCGTGTTTTTCCTTCAAAATCAATTTTAGCTCCGATGAATTAGGTCTCAATTTCTTTACACAGACTTCTGAACATAGCAGCTGGTGTTTCCATCGTTCTTAAAGTATTTTTACCACCTTCACTTAAAGAATCATACCAGTCAACTACAGTGTCAGAGAAACTATGCTCGATATAATTTAGAAAGTTTGCCGCAGTCCATGTAGTATTTAAATTTAAGACACTGTTCATTCCTCTTTTCCAGTGCTCAAATATTTCTTCTCTATTACGAGCTCCATCGATGTTTAAGATATAACCAGTTTGACTAATTGGGGCAAGGCCAATCTCTTCATAGGTCGTGGTTTTCCTTGGGACAAACCCGAAGGAAAAATTGTTTGTTCGTCCTACAGGAACATACCTAGGTCTCAAGAAATGAGTGTTTCTTCTGGAAGGTTCACCAAATTCTTTAGGTTTAGGAACGACATTATTAACAAGATTAGTCTCCGTTTCATGTAAGTAAATTTCTTCTCCTATTTCGTTAATCTCATTTTCCGCAACCATTTTACCGTATTTTTTATCTAATTTTCGTTTAGTTTCTTCTAATGGTAATGCATTAAGATCATCAAATTTAATAAGATTCATTTGCTGATATATTTCTTCTTCTAGTTGGACATTATTAGTCTCTTTATTATCATCAGACAAGACATCATATTTATCACTAATAGCGCTCATAATTTTGTTTAGTTCTTTGGGATTTTGTTCTTTATCAAACATTTTTTGTAACTCTTCAAGACTATATTTTTCATACTCCATCTTCTTTTTCTTTCTTTTCAGTAGATTTTTCATCAGATTGTTCTCCTACTTCTTTTTGGATTTTTATCTCTTGCAAAGGAAATAGAATTTTGTTTTTTGGGTTTTGAAAAGGATATTTATGCTGAAAAGGAATGCTAATTTTAGGAGTAACTTTTTCGCTATGTCTAATTTCGTTAATAAGAAAAAGATGAACGACTGTTAACTGATTCTTAAGATCTTTTAGTTCGATCTTAATTTTAGCTAATTTCGCTTTTAGTTCTAAAATTATATCAGTAATATAGTTTAATTGGGGTGCTACTGAGATATTATCTTCCGGTGAGTGAACAATATGTGAATAATTTGGACTAGGACAAGCAGGTGATGCTTCCAGCATTAAACGTAGTTAGTCACACTTAATCACGATTAATTGGCTTAATTAATTATTAATTAGCTTAACAATCTTAATTATTTTTGTGCACGTGGCTGTGATACCAGATGAAAGAGAACGTCGAGATCTATTAGTGAACAAAAAACCACAAATACAATTTTAGAATTTTCGAAAGTAAGTTCTTAAATATTGGAATTAAATTGTAAATTTTTAAAAGTTTAGGGGTCTTTTTGCAATTTAAAAGGGTCTGTAAATTATTGTACCCAAACTTTGAGATTCCAAAAATTATTATACCCAAACTTAAATGGGTCCGTAAATGCGTTTGCAAACTGGTCGGGTTCAGAAATGATTACACCAAAGTACGATAGCTCGAGGTGCAATTCTTCTTCAAGAATAACCCATTGTCCTGGTGGTTGTGTATGAGATACAAAGATTAATGTAGGTGAGATTCGGATCCAATTTTTGACAAATAGTTTCAGAAGTTTGCCCTAATCACATTGTCTTGATGTTGGGTAAGTTGCTCAAACACATACATAGATGAGATAATTAATGTATTGACATAAATAGATGGGATAACAGGTAACATAATTTAAAAAGTTAAATCCCAAATAATGAATGGATCTCATTCTCTATTGTGAATTTAAAGACTCAGGTATTTACATAATGTCGCAATGCCTCTCCTATAGCATATAACGATGACATCCAAAAATCAAAAGGGGAGAATTTAAAACAAATGGGTATAAAGAGGAGATTGTGACTGATAGTAACTGATCTCATTCTCTCCCCTTCCATCTTTCATGTGTTTCTTCCTCTCTGAATTGAAGTTGATTCTGACTGATAGTAACTGCTCCCACGTCTCTCCTTCCCATTCCCCTAATTCTTTCTTTCTCCTTCTCTCTCTCTCCTCCAACTAGTCGACCCCCCAAAAGCCCACAAGATCAATCCTAAACCAACCTCCCCCTCACTCGGCTTCCCTGTTTGCATTGTCTTCTAATCTTTGTTTTATGTAAAATTCCAGTGAAAGATGCTAGCGCCATTGACGAGCTTCATGTTCTGGGGATCATCAATGACCTCACTGCCGCCACTATTACTTATGGGCTCGATGAGAAGGCGTCGAGGATTGGTGTTGTTGGGGGAGAAGAACCTCGAGGCTTTCATGTGGTTTTGATGATTGTTCTTTTGTTTTCTCGATGATGATCAAGTACTCAATTCTGGCAGATCATTAACAGTCTATGAAACTATCCCAAATTATGGGACAATTTATGCAAAATAAGGCCTTTGTTGATGACAACATTCTCGTTTTTTGTATTCTTGGTTCACTTTTGTTGTTTCTAAATTATCAGGTTAGGTTTAATTTCATTCTTTGATTTTGGGTTTGCAAAGGCATGCAGTAAATTGAGAGACTACTTTAACATAGGAGTCTAGGGAGGCCATTTTCTCTCTCCTCACGCTCCCTCTTTCTCTGTCTCTCTAAAAGGGCTAAGTTTTACTTATTTGTATTGTTTCATAATTGAAATATGGGTAGGGGGAATTAATTGAAGAATGGAGTTTTATATTCATAATTACTTATGGAGGAGTGGTTGGAAGAGATGGCATAAAGGTATGCTGCAATAAAGTAGGGGCGCTCTCAGTTCTAGAATTGCTATATTCATTACTCTAAGGCTTGTTTGCATCACTTTACTTCGATGTTGTTTTGTTGTTATTAACATGTGACTGTGATTTTATCTGTACTTATGCTGGAAGTTTCATAGGTATGGGCTCCTTCATCACTTTCTCGATTTTCTATTTCATTTCATATAGTAAGCATATTCTCTACTCAATTAATTTTTATTCTTGCGTCATCTCATTGATAATTCGATGGTAAGTGCCCCACGATTAACAATGACACTTTGAGGGCCATCTTATGATGTATTTTTGTGCACCTATGTAAGTTTTGGGTTTTTTTGGGGGGCGCTTGCGGTCATATCAGATTTAGTCCAATGGTTCATGTAATCTTTGACATGCTCATTAGGCACAACTTATGCTTAATGTTCAGATAGACAAAATTTATTCTTAATGTATTCTCTTAAATTGCTATGCGGGTTTTCCATTCTCTTATATTTTTGGTTGATGTAGTCATATTGTTATACAGTGACTTTAGACATGGTTGATGCATGAACACCTCCGAAACTCGCAATAATTTAATGTATTATGCTTAGCATAACGAATAGGATCTATTGAAAGAAAATGTGCGTATATGGTAGGATGCTACATAAGAGATCCTTTATAATGGAACTTTCATTTATGGACTAAATGCAACACAATAGGATTTAAGGTACAATGGTGGCATATGATTCAATGGACGATAAAGATTTAATGACGGAGATGGTTTAGGTGAGAGCATGATTTTGATGACCTATTGGTAATGACTATAATGTGATTACCTTATTTTTTATGATTTTTAGTTATGGGGAAAACGGTAGTTTATCATTAGTGGAACATCAGCCCAAGCTACTCTTCTAAGCTTAGTCAAATGAATGCTAAGTCAGGTAGTTGTGTTGAGTGTTGTTTTCCTTTTTTTTTTTTAAAGAGCTATCAGCACGTAAAATAAGTGTATACTTAGAAGTTGTTTTTAACATAATTTTTCCATACATTATATAGACTACATGATCCTCTCTGAATCCATTCCTTTCTGTACTATCTTTGCCCTCTCTTTAAAATCCTGTGATGTCCTAAAATGCTTGCGCTGAAGGATCATTGGTCTTTTTTGGATACCACTAGACAACAATAGGTGGTGATAATTATCAAAGGCCTGAATAAGAATGTGATATTGTTGGCATCATAAGATCAGTGGGGTGAGGTGATTTCATTTTTTTTACTTATGATTATTGGTAGAGGTAATGTTTCTTGAGTGATGGTTGTATAACAATGGGTGAATAAGATCATAATTGCCTTTTATTTAGGCCTTGTTCCTCTTTGTCTTTGAAAAAGGTATAAGATTAGATAAAGTGTCTTTGCACTTATATGGGGTGATGTTTGACTGCATGTTCTACCCTTCCACTAAAGCCTATCCTATTTTAGGTTTTGTTATGGAGTGTGGGTAAGAGGGCTTGATAAAAGAACATAGTTTTCAAATTAGTGGGAGGATGATTTCTGTTTTACTCAGCTATCAGCGATTATGTTCCATAGGAAAGAGTTCATATGCCATTTGACATTTTAACTAAATCGCATAAAATTGTTGTCATATATTCATATTATAAAACCATAGTCGATAGTGTTCTTTGGGGGAAGGGTGTTCAGGATGAGGAGTGTTGAGGTAAAAATACCGTAAGTGCATAGTGCTAGTTGTAACTAGCAACGGCAAGTACGGGTCGTGTCCACAAGGAACTCGGTTTCAACCACCGAACTAACCTTTAACACTCTATTTAGGCCAGAGTCTATTGGGAATGGTTTTACTGAATAACAGTTATATTCTACTGAAAGTTACTACTATTGTCTAAATCAATATTAACGAAAGTCCTGGATTGGGGTTCACCACACATCATGTTCCTTAGACTATAAACTAGATCATGCGAATCTTCCCACACAGACAACTGAAATGGAATGGTTACAAGTTAAGCGTATCTACGCCTTCTCTCAAAGGTCATTAGACTAGTCAAGCTATCATAGTTATCTATTGTCATGAAACTAGAATCACGAAACTACAAGATTGAGTAACCCTTAATTCCCAATTGAAACCCCAACTATTTTCATGTTAAGAAATCCAATTGCTTACTAAGTAGCTCTAGGTAGAGGATTTAACTCTCTTTAATCTCCTAAACCCCAATTACAAACATGAATCAACCCTCTCAGGCGATTCATCGAACACCTGGCATCCTAAGTGAGAGTTCAATTACAACATGGGCATTCATTCACATAAATCTAGAATACGAATCCAAATCGCACAATAGGGGCTACACCCAATCCAAGACAATAAATTTAGCCCATAATTATCATCAAAATCATAACCACAATCACGAATATGAACATGATAGAAAAAACTAACTTTGAATTAAAGCGTGAAAGGAAAAGGGTAAAGGAGCGTACTTTCTATTGATTTAAGTAATAATCTATCAGATTCAACAATTGATTTTGATCCAAAGCTTTCAAATCAAGAACAACCAATATGAATCCTAAAAACCTAACGTCGCCGTTTTTGAAAGAGAAAGAATGAGAGAAAGAAGAAGTCCCGAATTACAACGCCAAATTACAATTAAACGGGAAGAATTAAAGTGGCATGGTCGTGCCATCTGGCACGGTGCCACCATGCCACTTTGCTGTCTTGTGTCTTCTTGCTTCCTTAGGTGGCACGGCCACCCTGCCTGGCATGGTGCCCTCATGCCACTTGCTCTTGGCTCGAAATCTACCCTTTTGGCTCCTATTTGGCACGATATTAGTTGGTTTTCCTCGTTTCTTTCAATCGAACTCCTGAAAACACAAAAACACAACATTTAAGCAAATTTGGGGTAAAGAATGACTAATCAACCTCTATACTCTTGAATTTTTACCGAAAATCGCCAAAATAAGGGGTAAAAATCATATCTAAAAGGGGTAAAATAGAGGTTTATCAACTCCCCCGTACTTATTTCTTGCTTGTCCCTAAGCAAGACTAAGACGTGATTAAACTGACAGGGGGTTGAGACCTCTAATTGCTTGCTTCTTCAAGCAAGGCAAATGGAAAACCAGCTGAATCAAGCATAGGTGCGCACAACTAGCAGGACCATTCAAGGCATAAATACATAGTTTCAAAACTTATTTGAAAATCATTTGGAAGGCCATATGTTCAACTTGTCATCCAGTCACACCATGTCACACCCCTCCCCAATCAAGACGCCTCCAAATAAGTGGTGGGCTAGAAGGCCTGGCAGTGACTCTCATAGGGGGAACAAAGCAAGTGCGCTCCCTCATTTGTGTTTAAGATGTAGGAAGGTTCACTCAATTCTCTTCCGATTGAACAAACTGCCATAGGCTTGGTAAGATTCTCAATTCTCCATCGCGAAAATGCAATATGCAAAACAATAATCAAGAGGACTTTTTTAGGGTTGTAATGGGCTAAGGGCACAGAAAAAAGGGGGACAAACAATTTAAGAAATGAGGAGCTAACAGTTGAAGCCAGTGAGCAACCAACAATTGAACCAATTATACCGCATGCTTTCCTAAAACACAATAGGAATACACCCTTAACCAGATGGACCATCGGGAATGAACTACGATAACATGCCAAACACACTCATTCACCACTTCTTTTCTTTTTCATAAGAATTTCAACAAGTTTCCCTTTTTTTTCTCTTTTTTTTTTTTTTGATTTGGAAACATGTTTTCCTTCGGTTTTTGAAAGGAAATGAATGATTGACATGCACAATAACTATACACTCAATCCCCAATGACCACAATGATACATCCCTGCACATACCAAAATGAACCACCAAGTTGTAAAACACCCAAAAGCTACCCACAAAATAACGAAGTATTGCCCCACTGGCTTTGGTTTAGAGGTAGGAGATGTGTTTAGGCAAATAGCTAATAGTGAAGGGTTCACAACAAAAATGGACAAGGCTCAAAGGGGGTAAGCAAGGGGTCAAAACATTCAGTTATGGGTGGCAGATTTGGCTATGTAGTTTAGAAAAACAAATGAATGCCTCTATCATATTATCATAATGCATATGCTGAATGCAATTTCAAAGAGAATCAAACCAAGTTCTAGAGATGTAGTCATAGAAGAGACACACAAGAAAGAAAATGTGAGACTAAATTAATGAATTAGTCTATAGGCTCAAAATCTCACGGGTCACACTACCAAACACACAATTGGACCAAGAGATGTCCCACTTAAAAGGAATAATCAATCATGACGAGGGGAGTTTAAGGGCAAACAGCATGCAAACCAAACAATGTGGTCAAAACACTTTCAAAATCATCAACCAAAGGCATTTGCCACAAACAATCCACAAGTATGCACAACTATGCCAACCAACTAATCACCAATGCCTTGGTTATCGTCATAGAAGGGATTTTTTTTTTCCTAAAGGTTTTTTTTTAAAGTAATAAATCACCCTAAACAGATAACTAGTGGATAAATGAAGAGAAGAGTAAAAAGAATTACCTCGCAGTCTTGTGAAGCACCACTCAACACATTTCCACTCGAGATCAAGGGTTAGGAAATGAAATATGTACAATGCATCACCTACCTATATGCATTATCCTACATGCTTTGCTAAATGGATGAATAAAAGGAAAATTAATGCATCCTAAACATGCTACTAAACTAAAATGAAACTTAGAAAGGAATATATACAATGCACCCCACTAAACAGATATAAACATCCCCCCATGCTTGGACCTTTCATTGTCCCCAATGAAAACATGATGTATAAGAAAAGAAGGGGAAGGGAAAATACACTTACAGTCACTGGGTACCGTCGGGCCCCGAAAGGGGCCAAAAATGCAGAGGAAATGGATGGAAGGTGGAGGAATCATAAGATGGGAAGGATGAAAAGCCACCTTGATCGCCCGGAAAGGAGCATAAATGCTCCTCCATCTATTGAATGGACTCCGACTGGAGCCAAAGTAGCTCGTTCATTTGCCGATGCTCCTCGTACTTGTAGGCTTCCCTCATAGCCCATTCCTCCTCCCTCTGAACCCGCCACTGCTCCTGCTCCTCCTGGCGGTCGACGAAACTCCGGAAATAGGAAACTCCCCCCTCAATGGAGTCCTTATGCCCAGAGAGGCGACCAAGGTCGGCACGCATGCCTGTGAAACCCTCCCAAAGCCCGGAACCCTCCACTTAGAGGTTGGAGAAAGATTGGAGAAAGGTGGGGTCGAGCGGCATGTATGCTGCCGAGGAAGAAGACCCACCCATTGCATGGTTGAATGGTGGGTAAAGTGGGGGTGGAGGGGGTGGTGGTGGGATAGTCGCTTCCGCAGTAGGGGTATCCTCGGGCTCGGGCTCTCCTTGGCCCGCATCAATATCCTCCTCCTCCTCCTTCTCATCATACTCCTCATCTCCACCCTCATCGGCCTCAAGGTCCTCATCAGCTGCTAACTGTTCCTCCTGAGGTAGAACAGTTGCCCTAATAATCTTCTGGTCGCAGTTCCAGTTTCTTTTGTTAGTGACCGTGGTGCGCTCGGCATTAGGATGGGTGAAGAGGATGGCTTTGTGGTGGGGGTACCGAATGGTGTCACCTCGAGTATCTATAATATGCAATGGTGGAGGGTGCCAAGGTCGAGGTGACCACCTAGAAAATGGGGTTCGAGAGTAGAGAGCCTCGAGCCGTAGCCTAAGGCATTAGCAATGACGGTAACAGTGCCACCAACGCTAATGACATTCCTATTGCTAGTCTTGACTACTTCCGCCAAGTGGCGGATTATGAAGGCCCCCGTGTCAATAGGGGTACCTGACAGGGCGCACCAGATAATAAATAGTTTGGCCTTCCGATAACCATTTTAGTTGTCGTTGCGGCCGAAAATAATATTAGCAGTTAGGCGCTATAAGTATCAAAGGTTGACATTACAGATGTCAGTGGCCTTGGTCTGTCGGAGGTCAAAAACCCTAGGTCTCCCCCACCTATCAGTATACTCCTTTCGTTTGGAGCAGGTGATGCTCAACCAAATGGGATCAGGTCCCCACAATGAAGGCACATCTCTATAAGCCTTATCGACCACCGGGAATCTCAAAAGCTCATTAAACATCCTCAAACTCATCCGGTGTGAACATTCGAAAGTAAATAGCGACCTCATGACCACCATAGTTCCCATCCCAATCGACATTAAGGGAACTCAAAAACTCAACCATAAGGCGATCATAGGATGTACATTGCATATGCATATACTCAGTCCATTCTAATCTACCAAGTAGGGTCAGCACTTCATCCAACATTCCCAAGGATCGCAATGAGTCAACATGAAAGTATTTATACTCACTAGTATTCCTAGTGGCTAAAAGCTCATAACGGGACTTTCGTTCATTATTAACAAAATGCAAACCCCTAGTGCTAGCAGGTAAAATAAGAGGGTATGCATCTTTAATACCTTTAGCAGAGGCAGTTGCAGGTGCAACGGAAGAGGAGGGTGTCCGTGATGATTTCTTGGGATGGGATGGAGCCCTTGAAGTTTCTCTAACCCGTTTCTTGCCCATAGTGCAAAGTAACAACAGATCAGGGCCAAAAATCAGAGGTAGAGGCTAAAAATAGCAAGAGAAGGGCTAATTTCTTTCTCAACCACCTTTAACCTCAACAATGGAGGTTAGGGTTGTAGAGGGAGAAAATGAGTGTGGGATGGGATGAGGTTGAGATGAAAAGGTGCGAAATCTTGAGAGGAGAGTGAAGAGGAGTGAAGGAATTGAAGAAATTGGGAAGAATTTGAGGAGTTCAGGGGGTTTTGGTGGGGAAGATTAGAGTGGGTATGGTGAGGGGGAGAGAGAGAGGCGTGCTTGTAGAGAGAGAAAGTGAGGAGATTGAATGGGGGAAGGAGGAAGAAGAAGGAGAACTGGGCTTTTTTGGCCGTGTTTTAATGTGGCACGGTTGCGCCATACGGCACGGGGCACCCGTGCCACTCTACTGTCAGTGCCGATATGCCAAAGATTAGCACGGTCGTGCCACACGGCACGGTGTGATCGTGCTAATATTCTGACCATTGAGCATTATTTTTCTCTTGCTCCCCCCCTTTTTTTTAAAGTCTGGTGGAGGGGTGGCAAGCCTATGCCGTGCGGCAAGGGGTGCCCATGCCGTACGGCAGGGGGTGCCCTCTAAGTCATTTGCTTTCAATCTGTTGCTTCTTTTTCTCGCTCATTTTTTTCCTTGAACTGTTTCTTCTCATCTCGTCCTTTTTCTCCACTTTTTTTCATTTTTTTTCCCGAAAGCAATAAAGCTTGGGTTGCCTCCCAAAAGCGCTTGTTTCATGTCTTTAGCTTGACCATTAGGATCTCTAAGGAGAAGAGACATTGGGGAGGGCACATGTGATCTTCCCCTCAAGTGACTCACCGGCGATGTAATGTTTCAAGCGGGACCCGTTCACCTTCAACGAGCCGGTGTTCTCGTTGCCAATTTCAATTACCCCATATGGATATACCTTGAACACCTTGAAGGGACCCGACCATCTGGAGCGAAGTTTCCCAGGAAAAAGCTTCAAGCGGGAATTGAAAAGTAGCACCGAGTTGCCTTCCCGAAACTCGCGGCGATTGATAAACTTATCATGCCACCGCTTAGTTCGCTCCTTATAGAGTTGAGAACTGTCATAGGCATCCAAACGGATCTCCTCAAGTTCATTCAACTGCAACATCCTCTTCTCCCCTGCTGACTTCAAATCGAAGTTTAGGTGTTTGATGGCCCAATAAGCCTTGTGTTCCAGTTCCATGGGGAGGTGACAAGGCTTGCCATAGATGAGTCAAAAGGAAGTAGTGCTAATAGGGGTTTTGAAGGCCGTGCGGTAGGCCTAAAGGGCGTCATCAAGCTTGTCCACCCAGTCCTTGCACAATCTCGCAACCGTTTTCTCCAAAATGGACTTGATTTCCCGGTTGGAGATCTCTACTTGGCCATTAGTTTGAGGGTGGTAGCCCAGTCTATACTTGTGGTGCACTCCATATTTCCTCAAAAGAGTTTCCAGCTTCTTCTCTATGAAGTGCGGCCCATTGTCACTTATTGTCACCCTTGGAACTCCAAAACGAGGGAATATAATCTTCTTGAAAAGTTTAGCCACTACCCTGGAGTCGTTGGTATGGCTAGCCACTGCCTCCACCCACTTGGAGACGTAGTCCACGGCAACTAGGACATACTTGTTGCCCCTCGAGGATGGGAAAGGTCACATAAAATCGATGCCCCAAACATCGAAGATTTCAACCTCAAGGATGAAGTTAAGGGGCATCTCATTCTTCCTCGATAGATTCCCCATCTGTTGACAGCGATCACATGCGCGGACATATGTATGGACGTCCTTGAAGAGTGAGGGCCAAAAGAATCCCGCTTGGAGCACCTTAGCAGCTATATTAGAAGTGCTAGTATGTCCTCCATAAGAAGAGTCGTCACAATAGGAGATCACACTCTGAATTTCCCCCTCAGGAAGGCATCGCCTGCAAATCCCATCCTCACACAGCTTGTAAAGGAAGGGCTCCTCCCAGAAATACGTCTTGACATCATGGAGGAATTTCTTTTTCTGGTGGGAGGATAAATCATAGGGGAGGATCCCCGAAGCTGGGTAGTTCGCATAGTCGGCGAACCATGGGGCTTGTCCTGAGGTGATGCCCATGAGATGCTCGTCAGGAAAAGCATCATCAACGGGGATGTCGTGGCTCTCAATAACGAGCCTGGAGAGGTGATCAGCCACGATATTCTTGGCCCTCGCCTTATCTTTGATCTCCAGATTAAACTCCTGGAGTAGCAGAATCCACCGGATGAGGTGAGGCTTAGCATCCCTTTTCTCGAGGAGGTGCTTGAGTGCAGAATGGTCGGTGTATACGATGATCTTAGAAAAGAGGAGATAAGGTCTAAACTTCTCCATCGCGTACATGACCGCAAGCAGCTCCTTCTCAGTCGTGGTGTAGTTCTGCTGGGCCTCATCCAATGTTCTACTAGCATAGTAGATCACCACTGGCTTCTTATCCTTCCTTTGCCCCAGGACTGCCCCCACCGCATGGTCGCTCGCATCGCACATGATCTCAAATGGGAGATTCCACTCTGGTGGTTGTATGATGGGGGCAAAAATCAGTGCCTGTTTGATCCTGTAAAAAGCCTCGTGGCACTCATCAGTAAAGATGAACGGCGCATCCTTGGTGAGGAGTTGAGTAAGAGGTTTAGCAATCTTGGAGAAATCTTTGATAAAGCGACGATAAAACCCCGCATGACCAAGGAAACTCCTCACCCCTTTTACCGAAGTAGGAGGGGGCAATCGCTCAATGACCTCAACTTTTCCTCTATCCACCTCGATGCCCCTAGCAGAAATGACATAACCTAGTACTACCCCCTCTTGTACCATAAAGTGACATTTCTCCGAATTTAGTACTAGGTTGACTTCTTCGCACCTACGGAGTACCTTGGTTAAGTTTTCTAAGCAAATGGCAAAGGTACCTCCGTAAACGGAGAAATCATCCATAAACACCTCCATGATGTTTTCAATAAGGTCGGAGAATATGGCGGTCATGTATCGCTGGAAAGTGGCAGGGGCATTGCACAAGCCGAATTGCATCCTTCGATAAGCGAATGTACCATACGAGCATATGAAAGTCGTCTTCTCCTGGTCATCAGGATGGATAGGGATCTGAAAGAAACCTGAATAACACTCCAGATAACAGACGAAGGAATGTCGTGCCAACCTTTCCAACATTTGGTCAATAAAGGGGCGGGGGAAATGATCTTTTTGGGTGGCTTGATTTAGTCTACGGTAATCAATGCACATTCGCTACCCGATCATAGTCCTAATGGAAATAGGCTCATCCCGCTCATTCTTTATGATAGTCATTCCTCCCTTTTTGGGGACTACCTGAACTGGACTTACCCACTCACTATCTGAGATAGGGTAGATGATCCCAGCATCAAGTAGTTTAATAATCTTTTTTTTAACAACCTCTTGCATGTTAGGATTGAGACGACGTTGAGGTTATCGGGAGGGGCGATGACTGTCATTAAGAAAAATACGGTGCATGCAAAACGAAGGACTAAGTCCCCGAATATCATCGATACTATACCCAATGGCACCCCTGTGCTTACGAAGCACATCCAGCAATTGTTCCAACTGGGGGCCATCCAATTTAGCATTAACGATAACGGGAAACTGATGAGAGGAGTCGAGAAATTCATACCTGAGATAGGAAGGTAGGGGTTTTAGTTCGACCTTCGGTGGACACTCCTCTTCTTTCTTGGATGTGAGCTCCTCCACACCAAGGATCTCTCTACGGGACTGCCTAGGCATATAGGCAATAAACTCATTGAGGAGTCTGGTATATTTGTCCTTCTCCCCCAAATAGGAGTCAGTTGCATAGCAACCAATTAACGTGGCCTCCAATGGGTCCTTCATAGAAAGTTGAGCCTTGCCTTCCTGGTTGAGGGCTTCCTCTAGTGCATCGACTCTACAGCATAAGTCGCCTGAGGCGGGGGAAGCCATAACTTGTGGCAAGCTAAACTCCACCTTCTCATCCCCTACTTGAAGGGAAAGCTTGCAATTCTTCACGTCTATCATAGCCCCTGCAGTGGCTAGGAAAGGTTGACCCAAAATGATTGGGATGCGGGAGTTTCCCTCCATCTCCATAACCACGAAATCACATGGTATGAAGAACTTTCCCACTTGTAATGGGACATCCTCAAGAATACCTAAAGGGTACTTGACGGATCCATCAGCTAGCTACAAGGAGATGGTAGTGGGTTTCAGCTCCCCCACGTGCAGTTTCTTACATATGGAGTAGGGCATAAGACTTACGCTAGCTCTAAGGTCGCACAGTGCTCGGCTAATAGTCACATCCCCAACTGAACAAGGGATGGAGAAACTCCCTAGATCCGAAAGCTTGGAAGGCAGTTTGTTCTGAATGATTGCACTGCTCTCCTCAGTGAGGGCTACGGTAGCATTCTCGAGCAACTTACCTTTATTTGTCAGTAGGTCCTTTAGAAACTTGGCATATGAAGGCATGTTAGTAATAGCCTCCAGGAAAGGGATGTTGATGTGGAACTTTTTAAGCATCTCGAGAAACTTCCCGTACTTGTGGTCCTTCTTAGCCCTTACTAGCCTATGAGGATATGAAATTGGGGGCGTGTAAGGCTTCACTGGAGGTGAAACTTGTTCTGCTCTAATCTCCTGGGTCCTTTCAGGATGGATCCCCTTACTGAAAGGCTCAATAGGGGCCTTCTTGGCAGCATCACCCTCATCATCAGTCCCTCCCCTTTCCTCCCTCATAGGCATTGGAGGACTCTCTAACTCCCTACCACTCCACAGTGTAATGGCATTCAGCTAACCTTTGAGATTGGTCTCAGATTGACCTGGCAGATGTTCCTGGGGTCTAGATAAATGGCTTACCTGCTGCGCAATCTGGGCTATCTGATTCTTTATCATCTTCTGGTGAGTGATTATAGTTTCAAATTTAGCAGTCAATTGACTGACCGACTCACCCAACGCCTCATTAGTCTTGGTTTGGGTCGCTATGAAGCGCTCCATAAGACTCTCCAGATTGGATTTGGGCTGGGGTGGTTGTTGTTGGGGAAGTGGGGCATAAGGGGCCTTATATTGGAAACCAGAAGGTTATGGTTGGGAAGCATTGGATGGCATAGGGTTATTGTTGCGGTAGGAGAAATTTGGGTGATTTCTACAACCGGGGTTGTAGGTATTTGAGTAGGGGCTATTTTATGGGCGTTGGCCATAATTTTACATTGCATTGGCATGCTCAACGCTTGGGAAAATAGATTAACACTCAGCAGCAATGTGGCCTTGAATGCCACAAATCTCACAGGGGACCCCAACCTCAAACATCGCACCCGAAGGATCACCCACTTAACTCCCTGTGGAGGGAGTTCCCAGCCTGTCAAAACACTGCGCTAAAGCATCCACATTGCTAGCCAGCATATCCACAGCATCCACTTCGTAAACTCCACTAGTCCTCTTAGGGGCCGCCCTCTCACCGGACCAATGATAGTTGTTGGAGGTCATCTCCTCCAATGAGGCCTTCGCAGCCTCTATCGACTTCCCCATAAGTGCACCGCCGGCTACCGCGTCGATGGACATTTTCAATGACTGGTCTAATCCATTATAGAAGGTTTGGATTAGAAGCCAGTTGGGTACTCCGTGGTGGGGGCATTGGCGTTGAAGATCCTTGAACCTTTCCCACTCCTCATAAAGTGACTCATAGCCTCGTTGACAGAAGGAGGTGATTTCCACCCTCAACTTAGCGGTCTTACCCGGGGGGAAGTACTTGCTCAGAAATGCAGTCGATAGGGCCTCCCAGGTGGTGAAGGAGTTAGGCTCTTCATTAAGGAGCCAGTCACTGGCTCGGTCTGTCAGCGAGAAAGGGAAGAGTCCGAGTCTGATGGCATCGGCGGAGACCCCGTTGAGCTCGATCGTGTCACACTTCGCTAGAGAGTTGCGAAGGTAAATATGAGGGTTCTCCATGCGACGCCCACTAAACTGATCCTTCTCCACGAAGGATACAAGGGCGGGCCGCAGCTCGAAGTTGTTTGCTTCGACGGCCGGATTCACAATGGAAGAGGTGAGGCCAGTGGCCTGCGGTAGGACATAGTCCCGCAGAACCCTAGGATTTCTCTCGGCCATAGTGTTGTCCTGTTGCAATTGCCTCTTCCTTGCACCGCTTTGCCTTCACGCAGTGGCTTCTATCTCAGGGTCAAAGGGAATGAGTGGTCGCTCCCTCTGACTGCGCCTGTGCATACAAAGCCAAGAACTACACCAAGCGTAAGCAGGTTCAAGCAAAGCTAAAAGAACAAGAAGGAAAAGGAAAAGTGGAAAAGAAAAAGAAAAAGCCTAATCTAAAGCGTTTAAAATCGCTTCCGATGTTGGAACAACCAAGTTCCCCGACAACGGCGCCAAAAACTTGTTGAGTTAAAAATACCACAAGTGCACGGTGCCAGTTGTAACTAGAAATGGCAAGTATAGGTCCTTTTCTCTACTTCCTGACGGTAGTTTAGGTTAGGTTCTAGCAAATAAAACCTCAAGAGAAGGATTAGTTTAGGATTAAAGATTGTAATCTTGGATTCAACCTTTAGATTTCAAGTTTCTTCTATCAATTCAAGACTAAGTTTTCCTCCTCTTTCTCTATTTATTTCATTGCTATTCTCGTTTATGTTTTGTTGGTTTAATTCTTGTATTTGTTTTGTTTGGTTTTTATGTTTAGTTTTCATTGTTAATTCATGTTATTTAGTTGTTTAGATTTGTTTTATTTCATTCCCTTTGTTTTGTTCTTCAAGTTCATGTTCTTGTTTGTTAGTTTAGGTTTTCATGTGTTTGTGATGTTTAGTTGGCAGATTGTGTTGGCTTGGTTTGTGATTAGCCTCTTGATGGCAAATTAATCTTGTATTTGTCCTAACCATACCCAATCTATGCCTAGAACTTAGAGTTTTCCTTCACACCCGTCAAGTGTTCGATGAAATACTTGAGAGAGCTTTCATCTATATTTTTGGGTGATTGACTTATGCTGAGAAGTGAGGTCAATTAGCCAGTGTGGGAGAGGGAATAATCGAGTTCGGGGCATGAAAATAGTATCCGAATCGAGTTAGGTCCGGAGTTACTAGTTTTGTGGTCTAATTGGGCTAACCCCATGAAAATAGGTGGTTAGATCAATTAGACTAGCTCAATGACCCTTGAAAGAGGGCTTGGGTGGTCTTTGATGGTGCAACCGATCATCTCTAGTTCGTGATGTAGTTTGGGTAGATTAGGA
The DNA here is from genome assembly GCA_029747015.1 of Carnegiea gigantea. Classification (NCBI taxonomy): domain Eukaryota; kingdom Viridiplantae; phylum Streptophyta; class Magnoliopsida; order Caryophyllales; family Cactaceae; genus Carnegiea; species Carnegiea gigantea. Next base: position 65,392 of record JAKOGI010001194.1, read on the forward strand.
CTCGTCTTGATTAGTTGGTTCATTCATTGGTCAAATCACAACTCCAAGTCGCTTTTTCTATGTTTGTTAGCGTAGTTTAGGTTACCCTTTGTTTTCCTTTGATTTCGCCTAACTCGAGACACTTTAGTTAGCCTTGATAGTTGGAAACACAATTCTCTGCGGACGACACCCCAAGTACTCAATGATACATCTTGCACTTGGGGTTTATAAATATTAAAACTTGTTGAGTTAAAAATACCGCAAGTGCACAGTGCCAGTTGTAACTAGCAACGGCAAGTACGGTTCGTGTCCACAAGGAACTCGATTTCAACCACTGAACCAACCTTTAACACTCTATTTAGGCCAGAGTCTATTGGGAATGGTTTTACTCAATAACAGTTGTATTCTACTGAAAGTTACTACTATTGCCTAAATCAATATTAACGAAAGTCCTGGATTGGGGTTCATCACACTATCGTGTTCCTTGGACTATAAATTAGATCATGCAAATCTGCCCGCACAGACAACTGAAATGGAATGGTTACAAGTTAAGCATATCTATGCCTTCTCTCAAAGGTCATTAGACTAGTCAAGCTATCCTAGTTATCTATTGTCATGAAACTAGAATCACGAAACCACAAGATTGAATAACCCTTAATTCCCAATTAAAACCCCAACTAGTTTCATGTTAAGAAATGCAATTGCTCACTAAGTAGCTCTAGGTAGAGGATTTAACTCTTGTTAATCTCCTAAACCCCAATTACAAACATGAATCAACCCTCTCAGGCAATTTATCGAACACCTGGCATGCTAAGTGAGAGTTCAATTACAACATGGGCATTCATTCACATAAATCTAGAATACGAATCCAAATCGTATAATAGAGGCTACACCCAATCCAAGACAATAAATTTAACCCATAATCATCATCAAAATCACAACCACAATCACGAATATGAACATGATAGAAAAAACTAACTTTGAATTAAAGCGTGAAAGGAAAAGGGTAAAGGAGCGTACTTTCTATTGATTGAAGTAATAATCTACTAGATTCAACAATCGATTTCAATCCAAAGCTTTCAAATCAAGAACAACCAATATGAATCTTAAAAACCTAAAGTCGCCGTTTTCGAGAGAGAAAGAACGAGAGAAAGAAGAAGTCCCGAATTACAACGCCAAATTACAATTAAACGGGAAGAATTAAAGTGGCATGGTCGTGCCATCTGGCACGGTGCCACCGTGCCACTTTGCTGTCTTGTGTTTTCTTGCTTTTGTGGGTGGCACGGTCACCCTGCCTGGCATGGTGCCCCCATGCCACTTCCTCTTGGCTCAAAATCTACCCTTTTGGCTCCTATTTGGCGTGATGTTAGCTGGTTTTCCTCGTTTCTTTCAATCGAACTCCTAAAAACACAAAAACACAACACTTAGGCAGATTTGGAGTAAAGAATGACTAATCAACCTCTATACTCTTGAAGTTTTACTTAAAATCGCCAAAATGAGGGGTAAAAATCATGTCTAAAAAGGGTAAAATAGAGGTTTATCAAGGAGGAGGAGGGTGATAATTCTATCACCTCAAATGTATGTATTCTTCTTCTGGGTTGATTTTTCTTTTGGTTTTTCTACTTTTGTTGTGGGATTCTCACTTTTTCCCCGAGTTCGTTTTATGGATTTTCTTTGTACTTATAGCCTAAAAACACAAATTTAGCGAAATGCATCAGGAAAAATAATAATTGACTGATTGAACATATGTCTTTCCTTCATACTTTTTCTCTATGCTTTCATTTATAATTTTTAATCATTTGATTTCTCATTTTAATTTTTTTGTTGGTTTCGATTAGGAATTTTACTTTTCCATGTATGAAGAACGGGGTGCAGATTCCTATCACATGACCGAGATGCAGAGGTGGAGTCCAAAGAGTAAAGGTTCCTGTCATAACTAAATGTTTACTAGATGAGATGAGATTGCTTTCCCTATTAAACGAGAGTTGATGGAAATGGAGTCATGGAGACCACTTCTAAATTTGTGATGTTAAAAAGTAGTAAATTTCACAGAGTTGATGGTTTAAATCTTTAAAACATTCAATGACAACGAAGTATTTGGGACAACCTACTTGCATGGCTTTTATTATTTGAAAAATAAACGACCAACATTTGAGACCTTTACAGCTTTGTAATTGGTTTTTGTTAGAATTGTTCAACATATAGTGAAGAGAGCCTTGTGTCAAAATGAAGCGGTTCATGAAAGTGGGACAAGTTTGCATTGTAACACAGACCACCTCCCTGCCCCCTCCCCCAAAAAATCAAAATTATGATGCAATTTTTGGTGGGTTATATGGCTATAGGTTAAATTTTACGTTGGGAGATCATAAATGGAAGGTTTTTGCATTGTGGATGCAAGAAGCCTCTAGCATTACAATTGAGTTCGTAGTACATCTCAATATCAAGTTGGAGATAGAGATACCATATGAAAGCAAGTTATGTTAATCGTCGAAAGCAAAGCCAAGTTAAGATTAAAATTTTGAGTATATGGGATATAGATTGTTGATTCTAAAATATAAGAAGTCTTATTTCTTACAATGTGATGCTTTACAATTATAAGGTAATTTTGGGGGCACCTTGTCCGATAAAAAGATTATTATGGGAGTGTATGTGACAAGTATCCATAATGCTTTTATGAATTGTTTAATTTTTTTGGGGATCATAGACGTAAACAACAATAAATTTCTTCAAGTAAAAAGGATTCATGTTGACTGTCTTTAATTTTTGCGCAGCTACATTCATAATAGCCTCTTTGAACTTTTAAATGCATTTTATGTTTAATCCAACCTCAGGAATAACTCATTGTTCTTTTGATTGTATATGAGATACAAAGATTAATGTAGGTGAAATTTGAATCCAATTTTTGACAAATCGTTTGAAAAGTTAGCTCGTATCACATTATCCTAATGTTAGGCAAGTTGCTCAAACATATACATAGATGAGATAATTAGTGTATTGACATTAAAAAAATGGGATCGCAAGTAACAACACATGCACACACATATATATATATATATATATATATATATATATAGATATATATATATATATATATATATATATATATATATATATAAAGTTGAATAGAACTCATGTATGAATGACAAATAACCTTGTCATGTAGAATGTCATGCAGGAGGGAGGTTAACAATGAGTTGGCATGCTTTAATGGAGTAACATGACTTAATACAAGCAATTGAGTGTGTTTTAGCAAGTTACTAATTTATTAGACCAATTAACAATTAGGTGTGGAATACTGCCATTGATTGTTAGATTTTCAACCAAAGAAAATTAATGAATTGTACTTCTTAATAAAATTAAAAATGTTGAAGTCTTATGAAAGAAACACTCCATTAGCAACTAATGTTTGAGTGTAGCAAAAAAGTCAAATAAAAAGACAAAATAGAAGACTAAAATATTTTGAGAGAGTGTGGGAGTGCTTAAGTTTGTTTGAGGAGGCGCGAAACAATAAGTAGACACATGGAGAGAAAGCAAAAATTTTGTGTAGAATGAGAGAAGAACTACATATACTACTAAATTCAACTTTTAGACTACACTTGACATTTAATTTAGAATATTATAAAAAGACATGCGAAACATGAGTTGGAAGCTACTTTAAAATTTTAATTTAAAAAAATTACACACTTATTGTGAAATTCTAAGCAAATAAAATAAAACAAAAAAGACAATATTCTTCTTTCTAAAATATGGTATTTTAAAGAAATATGTGTCTATATAGTTGAAATTTCAAGTGACATAAGGTCAAATTTAATTTCGATAAATTTAATTTTGATCAATTAAATCATATGGTCTTATAACAAATCCTATCATCCTATTATATTTATGTATATGACCAGAATTTATAAAGTTACATGAAAGCATGATAAGTATCTACGAAAATTACTTAGAAATTTATACACCAAAGTAAAACTTATTCAGCTTCTTAAATATTTCTAAACATTTTGTAACGTTTGATCTATGGACTTTTTTTGTTTTTTTTTTTTTTCGTGCATAATGGAAGAGGATTTGAACCCACCCCATGTGATATCCCCGCAGAAGAGTCGTTGGTTTTACACATCCCCTTTTGATTATGAAACATAATGGGTACTTTGGTTCATATTTTTTATTATTGTATCTCAGAAGAATCAATGGGCTGTTGAATCAATTGAAAATAGTACATGAAGAATATCTGACCAAAGCAGCAAGAACATTTAATTTCTCATGTGATTATTGTAGTTAATCGTATCATTGTTATACATCAAATTAAACTATTTCTAAGCTACTTTTATTTATTCCTATATTTTTAATTGCATTAAATAATTGTATATGTTTGTTTTTTTTTTTTTTTGGTGTGCGAAGTATGGAAATTTAATGTAATTTATTAGGTTGACTAAATTACTAACCATGTAGAAATTACAAAATTAATGCAAAATGCTGAAGGGAATAGCAAACATGTGCAAGAAACAGATTAATAATTGATTTAGAAATTTGACCTTTTTTCTGCAAAGAATGACAACATGAATCAAGAAATTCCATAGATAAATATATTTAATATTACTATGACTATCAAATTTATTGCAGATTGAATAATAAAAATAGAATATTGGTACTAAAATATTTTATTCTCTAAAACTTTATAGTGTGGCCATATAAATTTTAGATCATCAATAGTCAATTGATCCAATAATTTTTACATGAATTTATTATATGCTCTTTATTGAATCATATTTCACACAAAACTACAATTTTTACATAATTTATATGTTTGAAAAATATAACAAACTGTGCTTTATAAATTTTAAAATAAAATTTTAAAGTAACTTACATAGCACAGGTTTAGAACCCTATATATAAACTAATTTAATACATTTAATAATATGATGTTTGAGTTTTATATTTTGCATTACAAATTTTCTTTTTATTTTTTTATTAGTACATTACATATTTTCTAAGCAGCTCTAACTTTTTTTAAAAAAACAATTTTAGAAAAAACAATCATATGTTGCATATTTTTATTTTTAAACAAGCATTTTGAGGCAGAATAAGAAAATGAATTATCAATATCAACGCATGATTATTGATCCATGTGCTACAGAGAATATAGTAACGTGATAATTAAAATATATAATGTTGTTGTATAAAAAAGTTATTACTTCATATTGTGAGGTATCATTATTTAAAAAAGAGAACCCCAAAAAAAAAAAAAAAAACTAGCAAAGTTATGACTTTTTGCAAGTTCATCTAACCGTGTGTAGTTTAGCTTCTAAGTAGGCACTTTGACTTTTAGAAATAAAATTCATTATAGAGAGGATAAAGCATTTGCAAACTAAATGAATTTTTGTTTTGCTTTTTATTCACCGTTTAAATAAATTTTCAAATCACTTACTTAAATTAAGTTGTAATATTTTTTTAAAGAATATTTCAAGGCAATCTATAAAATTTTTAATGACTTTCTTTTAAAATTGTTATCAATCTGCTTTTTTTTTTGGGTTTGTTTGTTGAGATGACCTACAATAATATATCAAAAAGGATGATTATTTGCGGATTAATGTAATACATTTACCTACAACTTCTGTGAGAAAAGAGATGAAAATATGTTTTATGAGATTATACAAATTATTTTAGCTAATTCTTTTAAGAACAGCTTATGCGCAACACAAGTTTAAAAACTAGTTAAGTATAAAGTTCAAATTTAAATCATTTTACTCTATATATATGTTTTATTCTTCTACTACCTCAATTGACCGGAAAAAAATAAAATAAAACATGTATGTATAGTTACCTTCAAAATCTACACTTGAATATTGTTACTTTATATTGACTTCATTTTTTTTTAAATGAAGATTTTCATTTTTCATCAAGAGCTTAATATATACTTCTCTTGAAATTAATTTTGTCATAATTGGAGACATTTTTTCACATACTTTAAAAAAATCAAATTCCAATAAATTTTTAAGGACTCAAGGATTTCAAATTTCACTAAATCTTCAAGTGGAGAACTTATATGAGCAGCCCCTAGTGAGGTTCAAACTCGCAAGCTTTTGCTTACGAACCAAACACACTACCACTATGATATGGAGGCCGTTGGTGATTGCTAGTAATTTTGAAAGTTAAATCCCAAATAATGAATAGATCCCATTCTCTTTTGTGAATTTGAAGCCTCGGGTATTTACATAATGTCGCAATGCCTTTTTTATAGTATATAATGACAACATCCAAAAATCAAAATTGGGGAGTTTAAAGCAAATGGGTATAGAGTGGAGATTTCATTGATTCTTTAGGGATATAATTGTCCAGATGCAATATTTCTTTAAGTTGCGCCGGAATTGTGGAGTGTGGCCTCCAAGAAGTGACAAAGCAAAGCAACATTTTACTTCTATTTCTGAGGTGGCTTTTGCTCAAAATCACTCTTGAAAAATTCTTTTCAACTTCTAAAAATGTATGTTTGGCCTAATTTCAGTTTTTAACTTCTAAAAGCACTTCAATAATTCAGCCTAAACATCCACAAAGTGTAAACTTAGTTGATTGTTACTTTATGAGGATTTAAACAGAATTTTATCATTCTAATATCCATTTTGAACAATTAACCAACAATTTTGAAATTCAAATTCAAAACTTGGTGACACCTATATGCTCCATATCTGTAAAGGAGGGTTAGTTTGTTATAGCTTGTTATAGAAAAGGAGAGTTTGTTATCCATGTCAGCATTGGGAAAGCTGTGTATAACTGAGAATTGGTTGTAGACAGTTGGTAGATCCTTCCATCACCCTGTATATATATAGGAGCTGTAGCCATATGTTGGTGATAGAAAAACATGAATACTAATCTTCTCTCTTCAATTCTTCTCTCAATGAATTGCTGACTTTTATCATGGTATCAGAGCTTCAGGCATTTTTTGAAACTCTCAACATTCATTCAGGCATTTTCTAATCTTTCTCAAATAGATTGATTCGAACAATTGACTATCAGAAATTCTTCTTCAAGATTTTTTGATTCTTTGATTTCTTTTTTGATTCTTGATCATGGCGGATTCAAACTCAGTCACTCAAGATGATGCTAGACAGAATGTGGAAAATTACAATGTAGATCCTCTGTATCTTCAAGGATCAGACCATCCTGGGATGCAATTGACAAACAACAAGTTGAACGGGCTAAATTTCCAGCATTGGAGTCGCGCTGTGAAGATTGCTCTTCGAACTAAGGTAAAACTTGGATTCATTGATGGAACTTGCAGTAAACCTAGCTTGAATTCTCCTCTCTATGATCAGTGGATCAGATGTGATAGCATGGTGGTTAGCTGGTTGTTGAATTCGATTGACCCAAGCCTTTCGGGAGCTTTCATATATGCCAATTCTGCTAAAGAATTATGGAATGAATTAGTAGAAAGATTTGGACAAAGTAATGGTCCTCTGCTATACAAGGTTCAAAAGGAAATTGAAGATTTGCATCAAGGAAATGACAGTATAGCTGTTTACTATACCAAACTGAAAAAGCTTTGGGATGAACTGGCTGATTTAAGTGAGATACCTGTTTGCACTTGTAATCCTAATTGCAAGGCTATCAAGAAAACTATAGAATTAGACCAAAGGCAAAAACTGATGCAATTCTTGATGCATCTAAATGAGAATTATGAGGCTATTAGAGGTTAAATTCTGCTTATGGAACCTCTGCCCTCGGTAAGTAAGGCTTGCTTGATGATTGAGAGGATTGAGCAACAAAGACAAGTTACTGGAGCAGTGACTCATGCTAGAGAAATAGCAGCAGTGGCTAGTAAAGGAAATTTTGCCTTACCTAATGCCTTTCTTGCCAAAGGACCTAATACACAAGGATTCAAGAAAGAGAAAGACAGTAAGAAACCTAAAAATGCAAGGTTCTGTGATCATTGTCAGAAGACAGGTCACACTATTGGTCAGTGTTTTAAACTGATTGGCTATCCTGATTGGTATGACGTCTCCAAGGATAAAAGGAGAGGCAGAGGTGGCCCTAGAGTGGCTGCACACGTTTTCACCCAGGATAAGGAACAAATTCAGGAGGATCCTCTTGTGGACTCTAATTCTGTTAACACTAGTGCCAGTGCTAAGTTTGATCCAAGTCTCATTTAAGCCTTGGCTCAGGAAATGATGAAGTTCATGAAGGGAAAACAAGGTGAACAGCAACATGATCATTTGCAGTCATTTACTCATTTTGCAGGTTCTCTTTCTATTGGCTTTAACTCCATTAGCTCTCATTCAAACACTTGTTGTGCTGTGCAACATAGCTACAGTAACTCTTGGATAGTAGATACAGGTGCATCTGACCATATGACATCTGACCTAAACCAACTTCATAACCTACAATCCTTACTTAATTCTGTCAAAATTACTTTACCAGATGGCTCCTTAAAGATTGTCACACAGATTGGTCAAATTCATTTATCCCCTGAAATTACTATCTAAAATGTACTTTATGTACCAGATTTTAAGTTCAACTTGCTATCAGTTCAGAGACTATTGACTGATCACAAGTTGTGTGCCCTTTTCTTTCCAAACCAATGCTGGATACAGGACCTTTCAACTAGAAGGGTAATAGTTGTTGCTCGAGGTGTTGATGGGTTATACAAGCTTTTGCCAACTGGGAAAAGTAGCTCTCCTAAGAATAAAGATTCTGCAGACCATGCTTATACTGATACTTCTTCCAGTTCAGCATCTCTTTCTTCCAGTTGTAATGTGCCAAGTCTAGCCACCTTGCATGCAAGACTTGGACACACATCTGCTTCAAAAATGCAACATATTCCTTCTTGTAATAATGTTCCTTTCAGTTTTTCTTGTGAAATCTGTGTAATGGAAAAGATGCACAGACTGCCTTTTAATAAGAGTAACATACATTCTTCTAATCCTTTTCATCTCGTTCACATGGATTTGTGGGGACCTTACAAAGTTGCAAATATCTGTGGGGCACACTATTTTCTCACAATAGTGGATGACTTTACTAGAAACACTTGGACTCAGTTACTGCAAAACAAGACTCAAGTAAAAGGAGCTATTGTTCAATTTTACAATATGGTTGAAACACAATTTAAAACCAAAATTCAGTTAATCAGAAGTGACAATGGGAGTAAGTTTATCAATGATTTTTGCCATGAATTTTTTGTTTCCAAAGGCATTTTACACCAAAAGTCCATTGTCAAAACACCGCAGCAAAATGGGGTGGCTGAGAGAAAACATAGACATCTCTTGGAAACTGCAAGAGCCATCAGGTTTCAAGCAGGACTTCCTAAACATTTTTGGGGTGAATGTATACTCTCAGCCACACATCTCATTAATTTTTTACCAATGGAAATTTTGAAATGGAAGAGTCCCTTTGAAAAATTGTTTGGTACACCACCAAATTATCAAGATCTGAGAGTAATAGGGTGCTTATGTTTTGCAGCAAACATAGGGATTTCAGATAAATTTGAGTCCAGAGCAAAAAGATGTATCCTACTTGGGTACACCTTTGGTTTGAAGGGTTATAAACTTTATGATTTAACAACCAAAAGGGTCTTTCATAGTAGAGATGTTGTTTTTTCAGAAACTATTTTTCCTTTTAAAAGGGACCACACTGCAACTTTGGAATTGGGACAACAAGTCTATTTTCTTCCATCCTGTGAGCCTCTCTTTTATGCTGCATCTGAACCTCACCTTTACAAACACAACATTTCCAATTCTTCTAATCTTATATCTCCTTCCACTTCTAACACTGATTCTGCTCTACCCATACATGAAACCTCAGTCCCCTCACCATCTATTATCCCAGAATTGCAACCCTCTATGTCCCTTGACCCAGCACCACTTTCTGATTCCCTTCCTAGTTTAACTCAGTCAATTCCTTTTTCAACTTCTTCATGTCTGCAAGAGCTTAGAAAGTCTCAACGAGCTAAACGACCCCCAGCATGGATGAAAGACTTTGCATGCCCACAATTCACCAACAGGCAAACAGCAGTCCCACCTTCTGCTGAACCTTCTACCTCCCATAGTTTTACAACTACATCATACCCTCTGTTCTCCTATGCAAATTTGGCGCATTTTTCTTCTTCTTATGTTGCATCCCTTACAAAGGTTCTACAAAGTCCAGAGCCCAATAGCTATGCACAAGCAAAACTGTGTCCAGAATGGGTAAAGGCAATGGAGATAGAGCTTGCTGCCCTTGAGCAAAATAATACTTGGAAATTGACCACATTGCCACCTGGAAAGAAGGCTTTAACCTCTAAGTGGGTATACAAGACCAAGTTTAGGCCTGATGGAAGCATTGAAAGACATAAAGCCAGGCTTGTGATAAGGGGCTTTGAACAAGTTAAAGACAAGGACTATAAGCACACATTCAGTCCAGTTGCTAAACTTACTACTGTTCGAATGTTCATAGCTCTGGCAGCAGCTAAAGACTGGGACTTGCATCAGTTGGACATCAATAATGCCTTCTTACATGGGTTTATAGAGGAGGAAGTATATATGCAGCCTCCACAAGGCTACTTTAAAGCTCTCCCAGGCCAGGTCTGCCAACTGCAGAGGTCCTTGTATGGATTAAAACAGGCATCCAGGCAATGGAACATTGAGTTAACCAAGTTTCTGCTTACAAAGGGCTTTATACAATCCAAAAACAATTACTCTCTGTTCACTAAACAAACTCAAGGCAAGCACACTTTTGTCCTTGTTTATGTTGATGATTTATTGATAACAGGAGATGATCTTCACAACATCACTCTTCTTAAGAGAGACCTACATGCTGCCTTCACCATCAAGGATCTGGGCTTGGCCCGTTATTTTCTGGGCATTGAACTTGCTAGATCAAGTCATGGCATCATACTCAATCAGAGAAAGTACATACATGACATCTTATCTGATGCTGGCATAACTGGAGCAAAACCCGCCAAATTTCCACTACCCAAAGGCCTTCATTTGTCAGCACAGACAGGGAAAATCATGGATGACCCTGGACAATTTCGAAGGCTAATTGGTAGGCTCCTATATCTCACTCTAACCAGACCTGACATATCCTACTCAGTACAGCATCTCAGCCAATATCTGCAACAACCTAGGCAGCCTCATTACCAGGCAGCCATGCATGTTTTAAGGTACTTAAAGGGCACTATCAACAAGGGTCTGTTTTATCCAAGGCACAACAATTTGAAGTTAAGAGCCTTTTGTGATGCTGACTGGGGCACATACAAGGACTCAGCCAGGTCTCTTACAGGGTTCTGTGTTTTTCTGGGCTCATCATTGGTGTCTTAGAAAACTAAGAAGCAGAAAACAGTTGCAAAATCATCTGCAGAGGCTGAATATCGCAGCATGTCAGCAACTACCTCTGAGTTAGAATGGTTGTCTCATCTTATGGAGGACTTCTGTCTTGATCCACAATTGCCAATTGAGTTGCATTGTGATAATAACGCTGCCATACACATTGCAGCTAATCCCGTCTTTCATGAAAGGACAAAACACTTGCGGATAGACTGTCATTACACACGAGACAAGGTCATGGAAGGCTTTCTCAAGACTTCTCATATCCCCTCCCAAGAACAGCCTGCAGACCTTCTGACCAAGCCTCTTGGAGAACTCCAACATAACTATCTGTGTTCAAGGTTAGGATTGGTGGATTCTCCCCCAATTCCACCTTGAGGGGGGGATGTAAAGGAGGGTTAGTTTGTTATAGCTTGTTATAGAAAGGAGAGTTTGTTATCCATGTCAGCATTGGGAAAGCTGTGTATAACTGAGAATTGGTTGTAGACAGTTGGTAGATCCTTCCATCACCCTATATATATATAGGAGCTGTAGCCATATGTTGGTGATAGAAAAACATGAATACTAATCTTCTCTCTTCAATTCCTCTCTCAATGAATTGCTGACTTTTATCAATATCATATATATTAGATGCATTAATTATAACTTCTTAACCCCTCAAAAGTTCCCTTGATTTCATATAATATAGGCATTTCATTCTATGTCTTAGTCACTCTTATATGTATTGTAATACATTTCATGTCATTCATCCAAGCATCATTTTGTCGACCTCAACTGCATAGTTATAGACTTAGTTGTTGTACATTTTAGGTTTACAATCATTACCGGTCATCTTCTTGTTGCTACCTCATCAATAAACAAGGAAGCACTTTTACACTGTAATTTCTTCGCATTATTGTTTAATTAAAACTTGTTAACTTTTTAATAAGTTGGTAATTTTGAATTCTAAATATATTCACGAGGATGATTACTTCATGATCACTTTAGTAATTTAAGAATCCAACATTATTAATGCAAATGTTGATGTTACTGGAATCAAAATTAAAATATTATGAAAGAGTAAGAATTGTTATGATGCATTAAAATTTTAAAGAATTATGCATTTTGATCAATGACAATGAATAGATTAATGTTGATGCAATCTCAAATTCAATGGGACTAATACATTCTAAAAACATGCTGCTTGCATCTAGGTTATTTGTAAGAGAGTACGAAAGTGTGTATATTTGGGGCTAATCTCCTCGACATCCGTTGATCTTAGATGCAGTTACAGCCGTTTTAACGTTGCACAAATTTAAAAAAAAGGAAAAAGAAAATCAGGCATTGACCTAGCCACGTTTCTCTACCTCTCTCACATTACTGCCTACTAGCCCACGCTTCCTCTCCATCTGTCTTGCATTTCTCCCTCTTTGAATTGAAGTTGATTGTGATTAATAGTAATTGCTCCCACATCTCTCCTTCCCTTTCCCATGACTTTTTCTCTCTCCCTCTCTCTCTTCTCCCCCCACTTATCGCCCTAAAAACCCACAAAATCAGTCCTAAACCAACTTCTTCCTTACTCAACTTCCCCATTTGCATTGTCACCTCATCTCTTTTTTCTGTAAAATTCTAGAGAGAGATGCCAGTGCCATTAATGAGCTTTATGTTCTAGGGATCATCAATGACCTCACTGCTGCGTTGAGGGCTGGTGTTGTTGAGGGAGAAGAACCTCAAGGGTTTCATGGTGTTTTCGATGATTGTTCTTTTGTTTTCTTGACAATGGTTGAGTACTTGATTCTCCCAGGTCATTACCAATACCTGAAACTATCCTAAACTATAGGGCAATTTATGCAAAATAGGGCCTTTATTGATGACAATATCCTGGTTTTTAGTATTTTTGGTTCACTTTTGTTGTGTTTCTAAATTATTAGGTTATGTTGAATTTCGTTCTCTAATTTTGGGTTTACAAAGGCATGTAGTAAATTGAGTGGCAGGGGAATGACTACTTTATCCCTCCCCGTGGCCCCTCTTTCTCTGTCTCTCAAAAAAGACTAAGCTTCACTGATTTGTATTGTTTCATAATTGAAATATGGCAGGAGGAATTGATTGAAGATTGGACTTTTACGTTCATAATTACTTTTTTTGGGGGGTGGTGGGAAGAAATGGTATAGAGGTATGCTCCAATAAAGGAATTGTGCTATGGAATTCTAGAATTACTGTATTCATTACTCTAAGGTGTGTTTTTATCACTTGACTTCGACCTTTTTTTTGGTATTATTAACATGTGACTATGATTTTATCTGTGCTTACACTAACAGTTTCATAGGTGTGCCTCCTTCATCACTCCCTCGATTTTCTATCTCATTTCTTCCTATAGTAAGCATATACTCTACTCATTTAAATTTTGTGCTTATGTTATCTCATTAATATTTTCGTTGTAGGTGGCCCATGATTAATGATAACACCTTGAGGGTCATCTTATGATGTATTTTGTGCACTTATATAAGTATTGGTCTTTTTTTTTTTTTTTTTTAGGCACTTGCATTCAGCCAAGGTTTAGTTTAATCGTTCATGTAATCTTTGACGTTTACAATAGGCACAACTTAAGCTTAATATTCAGTTTTCATCTAATATACACGTATTGTATTCTTAATGTATTCTCTTAAATTTTTATTTGGGTCTTCCATTCTCCTACAATTTTGGTTGATGTCGTCATATGGTTATAGAGTGACTTTAGAAATGCTTGACACGTGAACACCTCTAAAACTCACACAAATCCAATGTATTCCACTTAGCATAACAGATAGGTTTTGTTGAGAAGAAATGTACTTATCTAGTAAACACACTCTGAGAGATCTTTCATAATAGATCTTTCATTTCTGATCGAAATGCAACACAATAGGATTTAAGGTACAATGGGGGCATATGATTCAATGGATGATAAAGATTTGATGATGGACATGGTTTAGCTGAGAGCATGATTTTGATGATCTATTGGTGATGACTGTGGTGTGATTACCTTATTTTTTATGATTTTTTGTTATGGGGAAAAAGGAAGTTTACCCTTAGTGCGATTACCTTATTTTTTATGATTTTTAGTTATGGGGAAAAAGGAAGTTCACCCTTAGTGAAACATCATCCCCCAAGCTACCCTTCCAAGCTCAGCCAAGGGAATGCTAAGTTAGGCAGTTGTGTTGAGTGTGGTTTTTCTTTTTCTTTTTTTTTAAAGAGATGAATAGTGTGTAAATTGAGTGTATACTAAGAAGAAGTTTTTTTACATAATTTTGCAATACATTGTATAGACTGTATGATCTTCTCTGAATCCCTTCTTCTCTCAACAATCTTTGCCCTCTCTTTAAAATCTAGTGATGTCCTAAAATGCTTGGGCTAAAGGATCATTGTGTGTTTTTGTGTACTACTAGACAACAATAGATAGTGACAACTATCGAAGCCTGAATAAGAGTGTGATATTGTTGGCATCACGAGATCATTGGAGCGGGATAATTGCATTTTTTTGACTTACGATTATTGTGGGAGGCAATGTTTCTTGAGTGATGGTTGTACAACAATCGGCGCACAAGATCATAATCGCTTTTTATTTTGGCCTTGCTCTTATATGAAGTGCCCTTACATTTATATAGGGTTATATTTGACTATATGTTATACTCTTCTACTAAAGTCTGTCCTATTTTAGGTTTTGTTATGGCTTGTGGGCAAGAGGGCTTGATAGAAGAAGATAGTTTGCAAATTGGGGGGAGGACGGATTTTGTTTTGTTCAGCTATCAGCGATTATGTTATATAGGAAATAGTTCATGTGCTATTTGAACTTTTAATTAAATCTCTTAAAATTGTTCTCTTATATTCATATTATAAGACCATAGTTGATGGTTTTTGGGGGGGTGTTGGGGATGAGGAGGAGGAGGGTGATAATTCCATCACCTCAAATGTATATATTCTTCTTCTAGGTTGATTAATTTTTCTATTTTTCTTTTTGTTTTTCTACTTTTGCATGAAGAATATTAATAATTAACTAATTGAGCATATGCCTTTTCTTCATACTTTTGCTTTTGTGTTTTCATTTAAAATTATAATCACTTGATTTCTCATTTTAGTTTTTATGTTGGTTTTGACTGGGGATTTTAGTTTTCAGCCTATGAAGGAGGCGATGCAGATTCATATCAAATGGCCAAGACGCAGAGGTGGATTCTAAAGAGTAAAGGTTCATATTATAACTAGATGTTTGTTCAGTAAATGGGATGAGATTGCTTTCCTTATTATACGAGAGTGATCGAAATGGACTCAACTTTTAAATTTGTGATGCTAAAAAGTAGTAAATTTCACAGAGTTGATGGTTTAAATCTTTGAAATATTCGATGGCAATGAAGTATGTTAGCCCGATTTGGGCAGTTAGATCACAAATGTGGAAAGTAAATGTGTACAAAACACGAGTAGTTTTTAACGAGGTTAGCCTCAACCAAGCATAGTCCCCACCTAAAGTTCCCTAACTTTAGGATTAACCCAATTTAATTAGGAAGGATTATATAACTCTAGAGTACGCCTACTCTAAGTTCAAGCCCACAAGTTAACACTCTTAACAAGGCCGGTAGAGTTGACCGTTCAACTCTATGGGCCCACCCAATTGCAATTTTGAGCAATGCAACTCAATTGAATGAATAGCAAATTAAAGCTCACGGTATGCAAGCAAGTATTGAGTTAAGCTTCATTTGGAGCTAACTGTTTATTTCTTTTCCAATGTCATCTTCAATTCCTACAAAATAAACAAGACAACATTAAAATCCTAATTTAACTATTTATTTCGAGCAATTATCAGATAATAAAAAGGTATAAAATATCGTAATTTCAATTTAAATAGTAAGATTGTTGCTTGTCCTTTCTCTCTTGTGTGTTGTTCAGCTGTAAAAGTCTCTCAATTTATAGGCAATGATGTTGGAGAGGTTGGGAGACCATTAGGAAAGTCACTGTTGTATTTGGAAAAGGAAAGATGATCTTCAATATAATTTCAAGGCCTTAAGATCTGTCTTTCAAGCCCCTGAATTCTGTAATTTTGCTCAAAGTTTATCACCTTGATTTCCAACAGCTACTTGCTTGATTTTCCCTGAAGATCTTGCCAAGCAGATTATCTAGAAGCTGATTTTTAGGAGCAACAATCTTTAAAAATATAAGCTCAAAAGATATTATTCTTGACTGTTTCACAAGTATTGATATATAGAGAATATTAATCTCATAATCAAATTTGAATCACCAAATGTAATATCATAAAGATCACATATTCAAATTTGAATACTAAATCATCGTAAGATATTGTGGCAACTTATATCAAATCAATTAACCAATATATACCAGCATGCCAATATTCACTTAGAGACATAACATATTTAAACAATATAAATATTAAGATAATTCAAATATAACATGATGAATATACCAATTGATTAATCCCCTTGTGCCTTTCATCAAAACATGTTAATAAACACATTGCGAGTTTCAAGAAAGCTAAGAAAGTATTTAGGGAAACCTACTTGCATGGCTTTTATTTTTTGAAAAATGAATGACTAGCACTTGAGACCTTTTCAACATTGTAATTGATTTTTGTTAGAATTGTTCAACATACAATGAAGAGAGCCTCATGTCAAAATAAAGTTGTTCATGAAGGCGGGACATGTTTGCATTATAACACTCCACCAACGCTCCCCGAAAATCTAATTATGATGCGCTTTTTGATGGGTTATTGTGGCTATAGGTTGAATTTTGCATTCGGAGATAAAAAAGTGGAAGGTTTTGCATTGTGGATGCAAGAAGCCTATAGCATGACAAACGAGTTCACAGAAGGTCTCAATAACAAGTTCAAGATGGAGAGACCATATGAAATCAAGTTATGTTAATTGTCGAAAGCAAAGCCAAGTCTAGATTAAAGTTTTGAGTATATGGGATATATATTGGTGATTCTAAAATATAAGAAGCCTTATTTCTAACCATGTCATGCTTTGCAGTTATATGGTCATTTTGAACGCACCTTGTCCGATAAAAAGATTATTATAGGAGTATATGGGACAAGTATCCTTAATGCTTTTGTTAATTGTTTAATTTTTTTTTGGATCACAGACGTAAATGACAATAAATTTATTCAAGTAAAAAGGATTCATGTTGAATTTCTTCAAATTTCACAATAGCCTATTTGAACTTCTAAATGCATCTTATCTTTTATCCAATCTTAGGAATAACTCATTGATGTTTTGGTTGTGTATGAGATGCAAAGATTAACATAGGTGAGATTTGAATCCGATTTTTGACAAATAGTTTCAGAAGTTGGTTCTTATCACATTACCTTAAGGTTAGGCAGTTTGCTCATACACACACATAGATGAGATAATTAATGCATTGATATAAAAAAGTGAATTGCAAGTAACATAATTTAAGAAGTTGAATCCCAAATAATGAATTGATCTCATTGTCTGGTATGAATTTGAAGCCTTAGGTGTATACAGAATGCCACAATGCCACTCCTATAGTGTACAATGACAACATCCAAAAATCAAAATAGGGGATTTTAAAGAAAATGGGCATAAGCTGGAGATTTCACTGATTCTTTAGGGATATAATTATCCAGATGCAATATTTCTTTAAGTTGCTTCGGAATTGTGGAGTGTGGACTCCAAGAAGTGAGGAAGCAATGCAACATTTTACTTCCCCTATTTCTAAGGTGGTTTTTGCTCAAAGATCACTTTTGAAAAATTGTTTTCAACCTCTAAAAATGAATGTTTGGCCTAATTTCAGGCTAAAAATGTACAAAGTGTAAATTTACTTGATAGTTAGTTTATTAGGATTTAAATAGAATGTTATCGAACTAATGTCCATTTTGATCAATTAACCAACAATTTTAAAATTCAAATTCAAAATTTGAAGAAACCTATATGCTCCATATATATACACACACATGCACGCACACACATACACACAAATATACACACACACACACACACACACACACACACACACACACATCTATATATATATATATATATATATATATATATATGCACCAATTATTACTATCTTCAATCCTCAAAAGTTGCCCCAATTTCATCCAATATAAGTGTTCATGCAAAAAACGTGCTATTTTTATAATACTTTTATACCCAATTTATGCTCGTTATAATCGTTATTTTTAGGTTTTTTATTTGATTTTATTTTGTTTTGTAGGTATTGAATAATTCGGATAAAATGCGAAAAAATGATGAAAAATGCCGAAAATAAAGCAGTGGGCCAAATTACTCAAATCCGACCCAATCTTTGAGCCCATTATCTTGTTTAGCCTAGAAAGGAAAAAAAGGAAAAATTAAATTGAAAATAAACTAGCCCAGCCTCCCACGTGTGCCTCACGTGACCTGACCCTCCCCATTAACTCTCATTTTCTCTCTCCTAAGAGCCCGAAAACCCCCCCAATCTCACCTTCTCTCTCCTCTCAGCTAATAGAAGCCCGAAACCCAGACACTCACCTCACCATCTTCATCATCGCCTTCTCCATCTCATCTCCCTCTAATTCATCTCTCTCACTCTCAACTATGCCACCTCCATCCCCATCCATCTTCATCCTGATCCAGCGATCCATGTAGCGCGACCACAACTACATTTCCGTAGTCCACCTCAACCCCCAAATCGACGGTGAAGAAGAGAAGTGGAGTGACTATAAATGGAGGAAGCGATGAAATTAGGTAACAATCTAGGGTTTAGGTTAGGTTTAATTTAAGCTTTAGGTTTAATTTCGTTTCAGTCATTCGAAATTTAGCAGTTTGGGTTTCGATTTTAGATTTGTTTTCAGCCTTTAATTTCATGTAATTAGGCTTTGAACTTGCTGATTTCGAATTGTCATTCATGAACTTCAGTGTAATTGCAGCATTTTTAGGGCAAGTTTTGAGTAATTTCGAAATTCTCCCTCCCCTGTTTTTTGTTCTGGTTGGAGCATCAATAGTGGCTCTTCTGCCATTGTTGGCCAAGCTTTGAAGCTCGTTTCTGATTCTCTGGGCCATGGATGGTCAAATTTGAACCTTCCCTTGTTCTAGTTTGCGATGCTTGCTCTGTTTCTTCTGTTTTCGATTTCAAATCCCTCTCCCCTGTTGCTCAGTTTTCAGTTGTTGTTATTAGTTTGGTTGATTTGATTATGTTATAATTTTAGCTGAGTTGAATTAGTTGATTTTAGTAATTTGTTTGATTTAGTCGATTTAGTTAATTATGCTTTAGTAGTTTGGTTGATGGAATCAAATAGTTCGTGCTCAGTTGCTCATTTTCTCCCTTGTAGCCCTCTTCTGGGTTTGGAAACTGGAAGGCTTTGATGTGACTATGGTTTGAGATGATACCATTGACTATGTTTGGCTTTGATTCATGGCTGTGAGTTTGAGAGTTTTAGTTTTGTTTAAATGATATAAATTGGTTCGGTTGTTGCTTTGTTTCAATTCAAGGGTTAGTTTTCATTACTCAACCAATGCTTTCGTTTGATTCACTTAAACCATTCCCCAAACCTTCTTAGTTGGGCAACATTGTTTTCCCTTTGTGGCTCTGTTTGCTGTTCATAATCTTTAGTTGATGGATTGTGGGGTATATTTGATTGTGCTGGTATTGACTGCGTTCATTTTTAGAACACTTCAATTTGCTACATTTAGATCCTACTAGAGTTAGAGCATAGTTAGGGATTATTTAGAATTTCATCTGTTTATAATCCATGTTTTACTTGTTTATTCTTTAATTAGCTTAGGATGTCGTTAGACCAGTTTAAACTCGTGCTAAGTGACCTTAATCTCTTCCATCGTTCCTGTGGAGACAACACTCAAGTACTACAACGAAAGCTGCACTTTAGATTTCACTCAAATTTATCCTAACAAGTTTTTTGGCACCATTACTGGGGACGACGACATTAGATTAGGTCGTATTTTTCTTTTCGTAGCTACTTTGGTATTAGGTTGCTTTATTACGTTATTAAGTTGTGACTTGATTTAGTACATTGCTTGAATTATTTAAAAATCCAAAAAAGTGGGAAAAGCCTAAAATTGAAAAAAAAAATTAGAAAAACTTGGAAACCTCAAAAAAATTAAAAATTTTAAAAACCTCAAAAATAAAGTGGCAAGTTTATGTTTCCCTCAGTTTGAGCACATTTCTTTTTCTTAGTTTCGTTTTCATTAGTTGCTTATGCTTTGACTTACTTTGTTTATTCGTTATTAGTTGTGATTTATTTAGTTCATTTCTTGAAAAAAATCCAAAAATCCATAAAAAATTAGAAAAACTTGAAAACCTCTAAAAATTGAAAAACTTTAAAAACTTTAAAAACTTTAAATGCCAGTTCTCCATTTCCCGCAATATAAGCATAAACCTTTTTTAGAGTTATCTTTCAAGGTTTAATGATTATCGTGCTCAACTGAATCATAATTTTGAAAAATAGTAAATTTGTGAGGTCATTGCTGTGGGTCTAAATGTTGAGTCAAGGAGTTATGTTGAATCAATTTGTCTTGCAGGTTTAATAGAATTAGTATCTAAAACTCAAGATGAAGTTCGGGATTTCTTTGAAAAACTAGTTTGGAAAACCTATGCGTTTGAACAAGTTGATGAGACTTTTAGATACCCAACTCATGGAGAGTATGATTTTCATGCTAATTCTTACCCTTCAAACCACTTTATGAATTCATGTGGCCCATCTTATTCTTATGAGCTTCCTATTTTGTGCGAATATTGTGAATCTTCTGATCATGATGCTCATACTTGTCCTTATCGTGCTTATGTTGACGCTACATGTGCAAATTTTGAAAATAAGATTAATGAAATGACTGACCAAATGATACAGACCATGAAAGTTCTTAATGTTCTAACCAAAATAGGGAGAATTATAGTGAGCTTGATTCTAGTTTAGGATCTCCTAAACCTAACATTAGTCTCTATGATGATTTTGAACCTTCTTATTCTGCTAGGCCTGACTTGAATGAAGACATGTATTTGCCTAGTTTGGATCAAGAGAGTGACCTCCCTATATCTCTATTACCTGACCTTGTACCCTGCACTAGCTCACCTAAGGGCATCACTGATGATGTCCTAGTTTCTGCCAACCCACTCGCCATTCTGAACGACTTTTTTGAGTTTGAGGTGGATGAACAATCTGATACTATTAGTGAGTTAGATATAAGCATCACACCTGAAGTTGAGCCTCATGTTTTAGATAAGTCACAAGAAGATATTTCACAGGAGTTATGTGATGAGGTAACTGAGCCCACTATTTTGGACTTTGATGATGATATCCTTTATACAGAATATGAATCTCTTTCATATGGGTTTGATGTTACTGAAGGTCTTGATGTGAGTTTTCATGTTGAATATGAATAATTCTCTTTTGATCCCATCATTCCTGACTTTCTATTTAAATTAGATGATGATCTTCTGTATGTAGAATATATATCTTTTTCTTATGAGTTTGATATCCATGGAAGTTCTGGTGATGGTTCTTGTGTTGATTATAAGTCCTTCTCTTTTGAATCCATCCAAACTGACTTCCTGTTTGAATATTGCAAGTCTAAATTTGTTGAGTCTGTGATCACTGCCACTAAGAATTTTGCTTTTGACCAGACTTATACGCAAATGGGACATAACAGGCTTGTGAACCTTGCACCCACTCTTTTGTCTAGATTGTTCGTTCATGATGATATAGTTTCTAAGCTAATGACCTCAATCATGGCTCGTTCTGAGTATGCTCATTTTCTTTCTGATTGGGCTCAACTATTTGATAAGTTGAAGCGAGCCCTTACCTATGTTTTATTAGTTAGGCGGATGTACTCTTTCTGACTCCAACTCATTGCTTTTCACTGTTTCTATGTGATTGAGAGTTGGGCTTCTTTGTTTGATAAGCTGCTACATGCTTTAACGAGTTTTGATTTGAGTAGCATTTTTCAGCTTAATATGGAGTGGCTAATGCTCCAAGGACCTATAGCTAAGCGAATTTCTAGAGGTATAGCTTACGTGTACTTTTGCACCTGACCTGGTATGATCTTTCCACTTTCCCCTCTTTTCCTTTTCTTCTCCTTTCTTTCGTTTTGTACTTAATTGTGGATATTTAGGACTGTGATTGTATGGGTGATCAATCTTAAGGAGCAATTGGGATATATTAAGCTGTGTGGGCTATGATCACCCTTGATTGTGTTATTGTTTTGTGAATACTTGATAGTTGTGACTCTCTAGGATTATCCTTGTGTATGTTCTAGTTTCATTGTTTGGTTTCCTTGAATTTGTGTTTTGTTCCCCTTGTTTGGTGTCTTATTTCTTTAGTTTAGTGAGTTTTGGTTTTCCTTTGGTCTTGTTTTTGGTTTAATAGTTTCTTTTTGTTTCCTTCTTGGTGTTTTAGTGTTTTTGGTTTTTGTTTTGTATTTAGCTTTTCTTTCTTTTGTATTTTGTTTTGTTTTAGGTTTCTTCTGATTTAGGTGGGTGTTTAGTAAGTCCTTGGTTTGGTTTTGTTTTTATTTTGGATGATTATGCTTGTTTTGGACTTGATTAGTTTTGTTTTCTTTTGTTAGGTTTCGATTTTTATTTTTCTTTATTTAGTTATTTTGCTTTTTGATTTTTGTGTTTGGGTTTTATTTTGTTTTGGTTTGGTTTTGATTTTGGTCATTTAGTGGTTTGGTTTGTTTTAGAGTTAGTTTTATTTTTGCTCTTCTTTTGAGATTTTGATTTTGGTGATTTTATGTTTGTTTTTGGTTTTGTTTGTGATTTTTATTTGTGTCCTAGTTTGTATATATATGTGATTTTGTGTTGGTTTTACAATTGTATAGGTGATGTGATTGCTTTTTAGCACCTTAGTTCCCACAATGAGGACATTGTGAGATTTTGGTGTGGGGATAAAGTGCCTATTTTTGAAAAATTTTGAAGATTTTTTGTTTCTGGGGATGATTATACTATGTCTGATTAGCTTAAATCCCCTGTGCTTCGGTTGTTAGCTTGTATATAAGTAGGATATGCATGATAGGTCTCCGGCCTCAGTGTGTCATTCTAAGCCTAAATTCTAACTCCAATTGTTCATTATAAATTGTGTAATCCAATTGTTGTTTATTCTTTCATCATTATCTTCAGGTCTTAGGCTTCCGTGAATGATTCTCTCACATGTTTGTGACACGATTACTCTGATTTTTGCCAATTTCGGAAAAAAAAGAAGAAAAAAAATAATAATAAAGAAGAGAAAAAAAAGAAAAAGAGATGAAATAAAATTTGGAATGACAAGTATCCCTTTGAGGCATGCGCTACTGGGCGTTACCCTTTGAGGCACGTGCTACTGGGTGTTTCCCTTTGAGGCAATACTGCTAATGGGAAAGCTTGCTTCCAATGTTAATATGTTAATAATATAGTTGTGTCAGTCAAGTGGGATTGAGTCTGCTTCTGGTAAATCTAAGCCTTGGGATGATGATACACGTGCACACGAGCACTGAGATAGATTCAGAATCTCGATGTACAGTGGGGTGAAAAATTAGTACTCTGATGCCGTTTATAGGGTAGAGGACTTTGAAGTACATATGCAGGTCGATATCTTGGTTATATGGGTGATAATGTTGATTAGAACGTGTACATATCTTTTCCCAAATTTTGTACATATTAGCTTTGAGAAAAAACCAAGAAGATTTTCTTTTCGAAATAATTTTGTTGGGTATTTCACTTGAAAACCCTCACGAGACCTCACTCGTCCACTTGGGAAATCGAGGGGTTTAAAGGGCTTGTTGCATACGCTAAATGCAATTGTGATTCCTACGACAGTGAGTTAGGACTTTCTTTTTCTTATTTTTCAGTTTCTTTTAGTTAGTTTAGTCGTCTTACTCGAGGGTAAGCAAAATCTTGTTGTGGGGTATTTGTTTATGTAAAAAATATATTATTTTTACGATACTTTTATACTCGATTTATGCCCGTTATAATCGTTATTTTTAGGTTTTTATTTGATTTTATTTTGTTTTGTAGGTATTGAATAATTCAGACAAAATGCGGAAAAAGGGTGAAAAATGCCGGAATAAAGTAGTGGGCCAGATTACTTAAACCCGACCTAATCCTTAAGCCCATTATCTTGTTTAGCCAAGAAAGGGAAAAAAAAGGAAAAATTAAATTGAAAATAAAGCAGCTCATCCCCCCACGCACGCCTCACGTGACCCGACCCTCCCCATTAACTCTCATTTTCTCTCTCCTAAAAGCCCCAAAACCCCCCAATCTCACCTTCTCTCTCCTCTCAGCTAACAGAAGACCGAAACCCAGACACTCACCTCACCATCTTCATCATCGGCATCTCTATCTCATCTCCCTCTAAATCATCTCTCTCACTCTCAACCATGCCACTTCCATCCACATCCACCTTCATCCTCATCCAGCGACCCACACAGCGCCGCCACAGCTACAACTCCGCAGTCCACCTCAACCCTAAATTGACGGTGAAGAAGAGAAGTGGAGCGACTATAAATGGGGGATGCGGCGGAATTAGGTAACAATCTGGGGTTTAGGTTAGGTTTAGTTTAAGCTTTAGGTTTAATTTTAGGTTTAATTTCGTTTCAGTCATTCGAAATTTAGGGTTTGTTTCGGTTTGCGCTTTGATTTTAGGTTTGTTTTCAACCTTTAATTTCATGTAATTAGACTTTGAATTGCTTATTTCGAATTGTCATTCATGAACTTCAGTGTAATTGCAACATTTTTAAGGCTAGTTTTGAGCAATTCCGAAATTCCCCCCTCCCCTGTCCTTCGTTCTGGTTGGAGCATCAATAGTGGCGTTTTCACGATTGTTGGTAAGCTTTGAAGCTCATTTCTGATTCTCTGGGCCATGGATGGTCGAGTTTGAACCTTCCCTTGTTCTAGTTTGCGATGCTTGCTCTATTTCTTCTGTTTCCGTTTTCGAATCCCTCTCCCCTATTGCTCAATTTTTAGTTGTTGTTATTAGTTTGGTTGATTTGATTATATTCTGATTTTAGTTGAGTTGAATTAGTTGATTTTAGTAGTTTGTTTGATTTAGTTGATTATGCTTTAGTAGTTTGGTTGATGTGATCAAATAGTTCGCACTCAGTTGCTCATTTTCTCCCTTGTAGCCCTCTTCTGGGTTTGGAAACTAGAAGGCTTTAATGTGACTATGGTTTAAGATGATACCATTGACTATGTTTGGCTTTGATTCATGGTTGTGAGTTTGAGAGTTTTAGTTCTGTTTAAATGATTTAAATTGGTTCGGTTGTTGCTTTGTTTTAATTCAAGCGTTAGTTTTCGTTACTCAATCGATGCTTTCGTTTGATTCACTTAAACCATTCCCCAAACCTTCTTAGTTGGGCAGCATATTGTTTTCCCTTTATGGCTCTGTTTGCTGTTCATAATCTTCAGTTGATGGATTGTGGAGTATATTTGATTGTGCTAGTATTGACTGCGTTTATTTTCAGAATACTTCAATTTACTACATTTAGATCTTATTACAGTTAGAGCATCGTTAGGGATTATTTAGAATTTCACTTGTTTATAATCCATGTTTTACTTGTTTATTGTTTAATTAGCTTAGGATGTCTCTAGAGCAATTTAAACTCGTGCTAAGTGACCTTAATCTCTTCCATCATTCCTGTCTAGACGACCCTCAAGTGCTACAATGAAAACTGTAGGCTTACAGCACTTTAGATTTCACTCAAATTTATCCTAACAATAAGCATTACTTTCTACGTCTTAGTCACTCTTACATCTATTGTAATATAGTTCACGCTATTCATTCGAGCGCCATTCTGTTGACCTAAACTGCACAGTACTTATAAACTAAGGTAAGTTAACATTTTATGATGTTCGATGTGTATTACACATAATAATTGTAGGATGTATACGTATATCCTAACAGTTATATTGTACTTTTCAGGTCACATCCCTCACTCGTCATCTTCTCGTTGCTATAAAAGCATCAACAAGTAAGCAATTTTATATTGTAATTTTTTCGCATTATTGTTTAATGAAGACCTATTAACTTTTTAATTAGCTGGTAAGTTTGAATTCTAAATATAATCACATGGATGAATACT
Source organism: Carnegiea gigantea (assembly GCA_029747015.1). Lineage (NCBI taxonomy): Eukaryota > Viridiplantae > Streptophyta > Magnoliopsida > Caryophyllales > Cactaceae > Carnegiea > Carnegiea gigantea. The sequence goes on from JAKOGI010001194.1 coordinate 91,694, forward strand.
TCATCATCACAATAGTAATTTAAGAATCCAACATTACTAACACAAACGTTGAGGCTACCGGGAGAGAAATGATATGAAAGAGTAAGGATTGTAAAGATACAATAAAATTTTAAAGAATTACACATTTTGATCAATTTCAATGAGTAGATGAATGTTGATGCAATCTCAAAATTGATGGAAAAAAAAGAAAATTTTTTGACTAATACAAGTAAGTATTTTTTAGGTTGAGATATAACTTTAACATTTAAAATTGTATTTGTTATAATTCAATATTCATTATAAATGTTGTGGGACAAATTATGAATGATCAATAACTTATCATTTTCCTTACCCTAAATTTTTTTTATTCTACTTTGAACAATTTGTACTTACAAGACACATCATTAAATATAATTATTTAGCGCATCCACGAATATTACTAGCTAAAGCTGAACTTGTTAGTTAAGAGACATCTGTCATTTGTAGTGTTGGCTGATGTCTTCCCTAAGTATCTAAACGTCCCTCTATATTGAGAATACACAAGTACACTGTCTAATTTGAGGCAAAATTTAAAGTCAAGACTTAATAATGATACTATATACCTAAAAAATTCAGTATGTTTGCGGTATGTCCCATACGTTCCTATTTTATACTATGTCGCATTGCTTGACAAATGCCACCGGACTTGATGAAAGAGCACCGTCGTCAACCAATTAAAGCAACTTTAGCAATTCATCTTTGATAGAGAATTTGAATGAGCTTCAATCTACATGAAAAACATACAATACTAACTGCTTTACTCTCTAAAATCTTATTCAGGATGCTAAAGTTTTCGTGCAGATTGAGTTAGATTATCAAATAAGTTGTATACATTTTTGTCAAGTTCACCTGTAAGTCCGTCATCGCAATAAAAGGACATGATCAAGTAAATAGCTTAATAGTAGATCCTAACTCATGTGTACTAGAATTTACCCTTTTTAAGTTTGTAAGCTTGGTTGCATATTAGTTATATTAACTTTAATGCTTTTTTTGTAACGCCCCCAAAATGCTAATAATATGATTTACAGAAAACCGCAGCGGAAGACTTGATAATAGAAGGCGCTACCGCCGTGCTGATAAGGACAAGGCTCACTGAAACTATTTAATCTTGCAACTCATGCTCACAATCACAAAATCTATTAAACTGAAACACTTCAAGACCAAAGTCCATAATAGTTCAACCATACCATGTACTAACTCACATTCCATACCACACAAGTAACTTGACCCTAAGGTCGGTTTTAATATTCATGCTATGCTGAATCCACTATGAGCATCTGACAAGTTCCAAAAGGGCTTGCTAAATGGAGAAATATGTGATACTTCATCACTTAAAATGGAAAACATGAAAACAATTCAAAAATATGACCAAAACTCAGTGCATACATTCCTATATTGTAAAATGAGCATAAAAACACTGTTGATGGGTACCCGTCTTTGCAATTCATTTAGTTGGCAATAACAATGAAAATGAAAGTAATATGAAACTAAATTGCTCCTTATTATCTGGATGTGAACCCCTTGCACTCATATGATCTATACATAGGTATAAACCTGCCAATCCGATCAAGAGTTGGCCTGCAGCTGCGCGGGTAAATGATGAGCTGATGCTCTATAGATGATAACTGATGGGGTCACAAGTTAAATGGCAGATCACTGTATAAATTGATTCATTGATAAACTCATTAAGAGTGATAACTTGATAAACATGATCTGCTTTCTGAATATACAGGCAATGGACGTACCTTGAGCCTTTAAAAAATATCATCTAACTTGATGCAAGTCAGCTGTTTCATAAATGTTCTGACTTAATAACACTTATGCATAACGGGGAACGATTACTAGGCCTCAACTCTGTTTCATAAATGTCATTGTAAGTATGTGTAGTCAGTGAATAATCTTTACTCACATAATTGAGTAAGTAAAAGTATGTGTAGCAGAATTTGAGTAATTATATGGTATATGTAACTTGGGTATTTCAATATAACTTCAAAACTGAATTGATGAAAGTAATTAAATTTGATACGTAAATGAAAGCAAAATAGTCCACAATGAGATAAATGAGATTACAAAGGAAAAGGCCTTGATGGTGATAATTGAAAGAGTGGCTATGGCCTTTTCTGAAATAGGTTACTGATACAGGTTTAAGGCTTACTGAAGGCTTGCTGATGTATAACTTGGTTCAAGATAACAGCAAGTACACTAGATTGGCTTGATAAATGCATTTGATATATGCTGAAGTGAGTAAGTAATAAAGGTTTGAGGCAAAGAGAGATATATCTTGGTTCAAAATAGCATAAACTGCAATAACTTGGTCTAATAAATATGGTTTCTGAGTCACAACTCTCCGTACTTCTCATATTTCATTCATAAATCCATTAGATAAAGAATTCCACCCCAAAATAAGTCATTGATCTCAATAGAAGCTATTAAGCTCACTAAGCTTGGTATTTTCTTTGTAAAATCTATAAATGATTCACAGCTCATAAACAAACTCCCAATTTGTATATTTGTCTTCTTTTTTTCATTAATCAGGCTAAAAACTCCATGAAAGTCCATGAATATTCGTGTCCCCCTAAATGACCGTGGTTGGTCCAAAATACACAAAATGAGTGCATGATCATTCTCAGTCAATCACCAAAATGGTCAAAATGAGTGCCTGATTGAAATGAGTGCATGCTCTTTACACATTTATTCAAATGCTTCCAAAAATCACCAAATTCCAATTACTCAACCACAATTCATGAAATCTTATAAGAAATTCAAAAATAATATGAACAATCTACAGTACAATTTTTAGAATTTTTCTCCAAGTATACACTGCACAGAAATTGCAATAACAACTTGATTTACACCCAAGCAGGTCAGTTCACATCAAAAATTCATAACTTTCATTCTAGGCATCAAATGGAGACCTAAAACCCCAATATTAAAAGATTAAGAAGTCCCCAAAAATGTTCATTAAGGACACAAAGCATGATTCCCACAATAGAGTTTTCAAAATGGGGCTAAAACACAAGTGTGTTAGTTTTTGGTCCATCTTGCACAGCTTTGGTGAAACAACCATAACCTTTTCCACAGACCTTAGATTGCGATGATTCGAGAGGAATTTTAAAGCTAACACACTGAACTATATACCCACCGAAAATCATAATTTTTGGCTAGACCATTCATTACCAGTTTAATCCCAAAGTCAGCCCAAATTAAATAAAATTCCAGCCCTTCACTGATTTAACTTTCTCTTCTTCTTTCACATAAAACTCACTTGAAATCATTTCAAAACACCACAATTAGATATAAAAAGATCATTTAAGGCCTCATATACATATCTAAACTCTAAACAACTTCATTAATACATAATTACATAATTCGTATTCAAAACAGGGCAGGTTTCTTCAAAATTCCATAACTCATTGATTATACATCCAAAATTCATGAAATTCTGCCAGAAAATCTCAAATAATATACAGAATCTACAATAAAACTTTTAGAATTTTTGGACAATCCCATAATTCCTAGAATTTTCGATAGTGGCTATTCAACAAATATAAAATCATGAAATCATGCTCTTGATCAAATACCCATAACTCCAAACAACTCCAAAATCAATAAAAATTGCACAATAACTATCAATTTGATCATCCAAATATAGCCCATAAATAAAACAATCATAAAATTCAAGATAAAAGAAGTTAGGGTTTTGGGATATACCTCACTTTAGGCTTGAATTAGAGGGAGAAGGGGCTGTTTTGAATGATTTTGATGGTTGGCCAAGATAGCTAGCAATAAGGGGGAGTTGGGGTAGCCGGGACATGGCCGAAAAAGTGGCTGGAAACCACCAAAACTGGCAGCACAAGGGGTAGAAGCTACTGCCCCTGTTTTGTACCTATGCGTGAGGTAGAGAGAGAAAGAAGAGGGTTGGGTTTTTGTTATTTTTGTTTGCTGAATTTTGTGTGTAAAAATTGTAAATTTATAGCCACATATGGCTGTAAATTTTCAACTCAAAAAGTAGCTTTTTGCTAATTAAAATTAGGTGCTAACATGACCAATTAGTGAAATAACAAAGTTAGCAAGGTTTTGGGCTTTTGTTTTGGGCCCAACAAGCTAAGTTCGGGCTTGAAATATTATTCGAAATGTTGGAAAAATTTTATATTACTTGGGATTAAAGTTTACCGAAGGTAAGAAAATAATTAATCACTAATTTATACTCACTGAGGCCTAATATCGATTCACCCGATATTTAATCAATCAACGAAACTCAAATTAACAATCAATGAAATTTGAGTCGCAAAGTGGTACTCAAAATGAAATATCTCTCAACTGGGATGATTAAATACAATAAATGAAGGTGAAAATTTTAAATAATATAATGGAATTCGTTAAATAAATAAATTGGGTGTAATTGAATTTAATAAACATGATTTGGTTAAACAAATAACCAGGAGTGATTAGGTCAATAAACATGATAAAGTAAATGAATAAACATGATTAATGAAATAAATAAAGATGATTTAAATAAATAAATATGGGTTAGGGTTGGGTTATTACAGCCTTTCCCCCTTAAAGAGTTTCGTCCTCAAAACTTATAACACTGGTCAACTATATGCAATGCTGCTTTAAAACACATAGGCCATTGGTTCCCATTGCTTTCCTCTGAAGAGGTATAATTTGTCGAATGTACTCCGACTAAGGGGTGTACGTATTGTATAACTTTTTAATCCCATGTTTCAATGGTAGATCCCGATACTTCTCACACAATATCCTCAATGAACTCAATTACTTTGCTTCAAAAGTGATATTCTCTTCGGAAAAAAAGAACCTTGTTACCAGTGAGGAGGTGCTCACTACAGGCTCATCACCTTGTCCACTAATGGAAACTGATGTATACCCTGATAAGGACTCTGATACTATAACGAGCTATAAAATATATTATATACGTGTTCAAGTTCGACTGGTAGGTGCAGTCAACAAGCTACAGGATTTAACCCTTCTATGAATCATAAGGCCCTATGTAACTAGTCCATACTTGACCTTGGATAGTCGGTTTCTTACTACTTGGATTAGGAAAGCCTTTTGAAAAAGTTCATAACCCATTTGAGACTTTGGTGATTTTCTTGTTTTTCCAGCATAACTCTTTTGTCAGCTGTGTATCACCTCAACATGTGCTTGAATTTCCCCTCGTAATGCTTACTTGGGTTAGCTCTAACCTTGTACTCAACGTTTCTTCTGGCTCACTCCAATATAATTAGACAGTGCTTGAAATTATGCCCTTATCAAAATATCCTCATCTAATATTCCTAATGCATCACATGATCTCCCCTCATCAGACAACTCAAGAATCTACTCTCGGCCGATAATGAGCAATGAAATAACCATGGTTAGGGATGAGAGTGATGAAATTCTTAGCCAAGCGAATCATTGTATACAAAAGAAATGAACAATGAGACTAAAAAAAAAAAAAACAAATAAAGGAGAGGTTATCATGGGGTGGTTAGAATAAAGATAACCATAAGTGTATCATGAATTCTGAATTATAATGCCACAGGCAACAAGATAAGTGCAATAGATAGACAACTAGATTGGACAAGCAAAGTGTAATAGATCAATAAATGGATTGGATAAACAAGGTACAATGGATGAATAAATAGCTTAAACAAGCCAGGTCTAATGAATAGATAAATAGATTGAATAGGCTGCAGTGGAAAGAAAACATGCATTTGCTCATATGGAGCCAAGTCAAGTACGCCAACAAGATTAAATAAGGATTACTGAAGTTCACTTATGACAAGTGGATATGAGATATAGGTGTGAGAATTGCAAGTGCCATAAATAGATCAATAGATTGAACCGGTAAAATACAATGGATAGATCAATAGATTGAACGAGCAAAGTACCAATGGATAAGTAAATAGATTGAACAAGTGACATAAGAAACGTGCCTTTGCTCATATGGAACCAATTCAAGTCCAGTAATAAGATTGAATAGAAAAGCCGCAGTTTACTTATGAGCATGTAAGATATATGTGTGGGAGTTAAAGTTCAAAATAAGGAGAGTAAGGGGATTATGACAATCACAATCACCTACACCAATGAGAGTTGAATTACATTATGAATTCAGAACAAGTTATACAAGCGTATTATTATGAATAAATGAGATGTAAGGTAGATGTGTGAATCAACTCTCAGCGGATTGAACGACAACTCATGATCATGAAATAAAGATGGTAAAGGTCGAGAGCACTGGAATGTTGACAACCATATAAGGTCGAATAAAAATGCATGGCACACTTAACAATGGGTTTGCGAAGACATGGAAGATCACCTGAATAGGAAATATGGGGTTAAAATGCCACGGAGATTAAGCAATATTGGATAGTATCAAGTTTTGAAGATGATACAAGCAAACAATTACAAGAATGACTATGAAAGGGCATTCCCTTAAGAGATAAACTGTGGTTGCATGATTTAAGTGTGATATCCGGACCTCAATTCATTCCCAGAAAAGACATCTGTTGTTGGCAGTACACAATCATAAGATTCTGTTTTTCTTCTTCACACATATAAAATGAGGGATTTCCCACAGTGACACACTTGGTCAAATAACTCCCTTCTGTAATAACTCACTTTACTAAATTTATAGTCCCTTGAACTCTGCTAGGGGTCATGTGATAAGGGCTCTGAAAATGGAGTAAGCACCTAGAACTAGGTTGATATGAAAATCAATGTTGCTTAGGGAAAAACAGTCCTGAAAGTCCTTAGATGAAACATCTCTAAATCCACCAACTATAAATATGGATATGGATATACCGAGTACTGTAAATATGGATATGGATACACCGAGTGTGGTTGACAAATCACTAATATTCAATGCATTACTGACATGATAATTCACTTACTTGCACAATATAATTGGGGGGATAAATAAGGCTTTTCTTCCCTCGGCTCGTAGAAATGCACGTTTAGCCAATCCTCATCTCTCAAGCTAACCTTAAGATCTTTACCAATCATCTTAGTCCTGTAAATACACAGTCAGTTCACCCCCATAATGATACCAGATCTGCCAATCAAACTAGATTGAATGTCCAGTGAATATGGTTCTAGCACTACGACTAGAGGCATGTGTATAAAAGATAAACATTCAACTGCCTACTGGTCTCAGTAAATTGAAATGACAGGGGGGTAATCTAAAATGTAAAGAGATGTAACGACAACATGAACTCTTACAATGATATTTCTTTATTGGTTAGAAAAGACTGGCCTGTAAGCTGAATGAATGAAAGGATGAAGAATCGTAATGAAAAAGGCAAGACATAGAAATGACCTGCATATACAAGACATGCAGTTTATTCATGATGGTCATGATAGTAAGGTAAATGATCGATGTTATGAAGTTGAGAGGGAGTATTAAGTAATGAAGGTGAAGAAATACAACAGATTACCAAAGCGGCTTTTGAAAAGTCATATGGTATCCGTATGTGTGTAAAATGATGAAGATAAGTGTCAATACTAACAGAAGGGAAATTTTATTCGTCTGGTGTTTGAAAGGACAATACGTCAAGATGAAGGAGTCAATCTTATGACTGAACATGATGATATCCATTTTGCAGTAAATGGAAGTCTTGAGTAGGCATATAAACTTCAAAACTACTGCAGATGGAAATAACACAAATCATTGTTTATCATTACCAAGCTAGGCTGTACTAGAAAAGAAAGAATTACCAAAATAATTTGAATAACGACATGCAGTCACGGCCATAGAGTAGTATGCCAGCATGATGTGACGGTGCTATAGAAACACAAACAATATGGATACATTTAATTGCTGAAAGGGCACTCAATGACTGGGTCTAAAGCAACCAAAGGCTTTGCAAGCAATAAACGAATAGTGCCCAAATAGAAGCAATGAGTTCAAGTAGGTGACAGTAAAAATATGAACATAGTGATGACTAAGCTGCAAGTAGAATGAGCCAAATATGTTTAGGAAGAACTGCAAATCGCACAGAAATGCACACCGAGGGTCATTATAGGCTCCATTATGGAAATAAAGAATTAAACGGGTATGATTATCAGGGTTTGAATCACCTATAGGAAAGGTTGCTCATATGTGTTTGAAGAAGTCCCCACAGACCACATATGAGAATTTTCATAAACACTCCATTACAAATCAAGAGAATGTTAGCAGCAAAGAAATGATGCCTCGGAACAATTCAAGGTAACTAGGGCAGAAATAAGTCAATTACAGGAAGTAATGGGAGCATTGCTGATATAAAGTCTTACAAGACCAGATGATTCCGATACATGGCAGCTTAATCTTATTTGTCCCACACATATAATGCCAAGTAGCACACCATAAGCTACTAATTGTTATCACCATATATAAGCACTCATTGTAGTGCTCATCTCATACTGGTTCACCTCAAAGATATTGTCCCACAAGGCATTTCCTCATCTAGAGATTTACATCTAACTTGACACTATATAAATCCCTTAAGAAGTTGTAAATGGCATCCTCACATCGGCTTCAACCATCACTGTACTCAAGGTTAGGTATATTAATACACCTCAATAACACTCTCAAATCCTGGGGCAAAACGGACAGAGTTCCGCCTAAAAACTGATTAACACCCAGGCTTAAAGCCTTATAATAGATACCTAAAACGGAGAGAAATACTTCAATAGCTCAACGGCTACACGCCGGAGTTCATAACTCAATGAGTCACACACCCGGAGTGCACGATTGCAAAAATTTAAACAAATAAGAGAAATGAAACATACAATACAACTCCCAGATAAATGAGAGCATGCCTCACAAACAAGTGACCCAAATGGTTCCACAGTCCACTTTGCTCATGCTTGAATCTCATGATATGACCAAATGGTTGAGTCGCCCAAATGAAAATAGTTTCTCCATATATGCCCATATATATGAACTTATAGTCAATAGCTCATTTAACTAGTCCAACATAACTCATACACACCTTGATAACTAACTCATAAACACTTGATAGCTCACAGTGGCCCTTAAAATCTTAGCTCTGATACCAAATCTGTAACGCCCCCAAAATGATAATGATATGATTTATAGAAAACTACAGCGGAAGATTTGATAATAGAAGGCGCTACCGCCGTCCTGATAAGGACAATGCTCACTTAAACCATTTAATCTTGCAACTCGTGCTGACAATCACAAAATCTATTAAACTGAAACACTTCAAGATCAAAGTCCATAATAGTTCAACCATATCATGTACTAACTTACATTCCATACCACACAAGTAACTTGACCCTAAGGTTGGTTCCAATATTCATGCTATGCTGAATCTACTGTGAGCATTTGACGAGTTCCAAAAGGGCTTGCTAAATGGAGAAACATGTGATACTTCATTACCTAAAATGGAAAAGATGAAAACCATTCGAAAATATGAGCAAAAACTCGGTACATACATTTCTGTATTGTAAAATGAGCATAAAAACACTGTTGATAGGTACCCGTCTTTACAATTCATTTAGTTAGCAATAACAATGAAAATAAAAGTAATACGAAACTGAATTGCTCATTATTTGGATGTGAACCCCTTGCACTGATATGATCTATATATAGGTGTCCACCTGCTAATCCGATCAAGAGTTGGCCTGAAGCCGCACGGGTAAATGATGGGCTGACGCCCTATAGATGATAACTGACGGGGTCACAAGCTAAATGGCACATCACTGTATAAATTGATTCATTGATAAACTCATTAAGAGTTGTAACTTGATAAACATGATTTGCTTTTTGAATATACAGGCAATGGACGTACCTTGAGCCTTTAAAAAATGTCATCTAACTTGATACAATTCAGCTGTTTCATAAATGTTCTGACTTGATAACACTTATGCATAATGGGGAACGATAACTAGGCCTCAACTTTGTTTTATAAATGTCATTGTAAGTATGTGTAGTCAGTAAATAATCTTTACTCACATAATTGAGTAAGTAAAAGTCTGTGTAGCAGAAATTGAGTAATTATATGGTATATATAACTTGGGTATTTCAATATAACTTCAAAACTGAATTGATGAAAGTAATTAAATTTGATATGTAAATGAAAGTAAAATAGTCCACAATGAGATAAATGAGACTACAAAGGAAAAGGCCATGATGGTGATAATTGAAAGAGTGACTATGGTCTTTTCTGAAATAGGTTACTGATACGGGTTTAAGGCTTGCTGAAGGCTTACTGATGTATAACTTGATTCAAGATAACAGCAAGTACACTAGATTGGCTTGATAAATGCATTTGATATATGCTGAAGTGAGTAAGTAATAAAGGTTTGAGGCAAAGAGAGATATACCTTGGTTCAAAATAGCATAAACTGCAATAACTTGGTATGATAAATATGGTTTCTAAGTCACAACTCTCCGCACTTCTTATATTTCATTCATAAATCCATTAGATAAAGAATTCCACCCCAAAATGAGTCATTGATCTTAATAGAAGCTATTAAACTTACTAAACTTGGTATTTTCTTTGTAAAATCCATAAATGATTCACAGCTCATAAACAAACTCCTAATTTGTATATTTGTCTTCTTATTTCTCATTAATCAGGCTAAAAGGTCCATGAAAGTCCATGAATATTTGTGTCCCCCTAAATGACCATACTTGGTCCAAAATACACAAAATGAGTGCATGATCAATCTCAGTCAATCACCAAAATGATCAAAATGAGTGCCTGATTGAAATGAGTGCATGCTCTTTACACATTTATTCAAATGCTTCCAAAAATCACCAAATTCGAATTACTTAACCAAAATTCATGAAATCTCATAGGAAATTCAAAAATAATATGAACAATCTACAATACAATTTTAAAAAATTTCCTCCAAGTGTACACTGCACAGAAATTGTAATAACAACCTGATTTACACCCAAGCAGGTCAGTTCACTTTAAAAATTCATAGCTTTCATTCTAGACATCAAATGGAGACCTAAAACCCCAATATGAAAAGATTAAAAGTCCCCAAAAACTTTCATTAAGGACACAAAGCATGATGCCCACAATAGAGTTCCCAAAATGGGGCTAAAATATAAGTGTGTTAGTTTTTGGTCCATCCTGCATAGCTTTGGTAAAATGATCATAACATTTTCCATAGACCTTGGATTGAGGCGATTCAAGAGGCATTTTAAAGCTAGCACACCGAACTATATAGCCACCAAAAATCATAATTTTTGGCTGGACCATTCATTACCAGTGTAATCCTAAAGTCAGCCCTAATTTTCTAAAATTCCAGCCCTTCACTGATTTAACTTTCTCTTCTTCTTTCACATAAAACTCACATGAAATCATTTCAAAACACCACAATCAAATATAAAAAGATCATTTAAGGCCTCATATACATATCCAAACTCTAAACAACTTCATTAATACATAATTACATAATCCGTATTCAAAACAGGATAGTTTTCTTCAAAATTCCATAACTCACTTATTATACATCCAAAATTCATGAAATTTTGCTCGAAAATCCCAAATAATATAGAGACTCTACAGTAAAACGTTTAAAATTTTTGGACAATCCCATAATTCCCAGAATTTTCGACAGCGGCAATTCAACAAATACAAAATCATGAAATCATGCTCTTGATCAAATACCCATAACTCCAAACATCTCCAAACTCAATAAAAATTGCACAATAACTATCAATTTGATCATCCAAATATAGCCCATAAATAAAACAATCATAAAACTCAAGGTAAAATAAGTTAGGATTTTGGGATATACCTCACTTTAGGCTTGAATTAGAGGGAGGAGGAGCTGTTTTGAATGACTTTGACGGTTAGCCAAGATAGCTAGCAGTAAGGGGGAGTTGGGGCAACTGGGACATGGCCGGAAACCACCAGAACTGGCGGCAGCTGCTGCCCCTGTTTTGTGCTTATGCGTGAGGCAGAGAGAGAAAGAAGAGGGTTGGGTTTTTGTTATTTTTGTTTGCTGAATTTTGTGCGTAAAAATTGTCAATTTATAGCCACATATGGCTGTAAATTTTCAACCCAAAAAATAGCTTTTTGCTAATTAAAATTAAGTGCTAACATGAGCAATTAGTGAAATAACAAAGTTAGCAACGTTTTGGTCTTTTATTTTGGGCCCAGCAAGCTAAGTTCGGGCTTGAAATATTATTCGAAATGTTGGAAAAATTTTATATTACTCAGGATTAAAGTTTATCGAAGGTAAGAAAATAATTAATCACTAATTTATACTCACCGAGGCCTAATATCGATTCACCCGACATTTAATCAATCAACGAAACTCGAATTAACAATCAATAAAACTTGAGTTGCAAAGTGGTACCCAAAATAAAATATTTCCTAACCGGGATGATTAAATACGATAAATGAAGGTGAAAAATTTAAATAACATAATGGAATTCGTTAAATAAATAAATTGGGTATAATTGAATTTAATAAACATGATTTGGTTAAACAAATAACCATGAGTAATTAGGTCAATAAACATGATAAAGTAAATGAATAAACATGATTTATGAAATAAATAAAGATGATTTAAATAAATAAATATGGGTTAGGGTTGGGTTATTACAATTTTGATGATCAAAGTTATGGAGGGTATTGCCCTAATTGAAGTGGATGAATTAGTTTGCTAATTCCAAGGGAGACTATGAGCTTGAGGGTTAGTTATAATTAATTATCTAGCTTAGAATATGAAGCCATAAATGCTTAGATTTACGAAATTATTTTTTTAATATACTATCCAATATTACCATAGTGTTCTCATTTAATTAAGGAACTTTACCTTCAAATGTCACGGTATTCTCATTTAATTAAGCAAATGCTTCTGTGTCGTCCATCAGGCTATGCTTGAAACCCTCCCCCCCCCCCCCCCCCCCCCCCCCCCAAAAAAAAGAAACATAGACTTACATTCTAGGGTGGAAATTAAACATTCGTGCAGTATAGGTCAAATTGTTGTAGTCCTGAAAGTAGGCGGTATTCTTTCTAAACTATCCTGGTGTGGTCCTTGATGTTAAATATTTCAGTTAATTTATAACTTTTTTGTAGTACCTGAAGCCAATATTCAATGAGGTGTCGAAGCAAATAATTCATTTCAAAGTTATTTTTCGTGGGCAAAGCAAATTAAGTTAGCAAATGCTTGCAAGGACAAGTATGAAAATTTTGTATTTCTCAAATATTTTCTACTTTGCTCATAGGTTTTCTTGATATACACATTCATCACATATTTGGTCGATTATTGAACTTATATGTTCCATCTGATTATTTATCACTATAGGCATGACCACAAATATCTAATTCGATTTTGTGTCAATTAGAGGCATCTCCTATTATCGTACATGTATATGCATTTTTGTACGATTGATGAGAACATTGTGCGTCCGAGTATATAACAATCATAGAGTCTGGAAGGTTATCTTTATGCATGCCGAGGTATTATAATTTTCTCACTTATTTTGCCTTCCCCATCTATTAAAAATCCATTAGAAGCATAGTTTCTTATGCATCAATAGTGTAAAGATATTTTAAGCGTCATCATGGATAAAGAGACTAATAGGTGGATGGTTATTTTGAAAATTGGTCGAATACATCGCATATCTAGATTCTCAGTGGGTACTACCATACCTAAGGATAAAGAAATAGTGGAAAACAACTTGAAGTTTTTCTTCACTCATTAGACTCAATTACCGGTTTTGCTTAATGAGTACAATGCAATCCATTGCCATCACCTCAGACCATTTGTTCTTTTTCTTGATGTCTCTGCACATTTACTTCTCAATGTACACACAATTGGCAAAAATAGTATATTATGATTTTGTGACATCTTCAACCCCACCCCCATGTCAATGGCTCTTTCTAAATTCGTTGTGCAGACGTAATTGGTCTAGTAGTTGCTGTTTAGAAAGCTGAGATGATACGTCTGAGCACCCTCAAACGGGATGTGCTGATTTACGATATGCAATATGTGCTTCCAACTAATTATACCATAACCTTTTTGTTATGTTGTTCTTACTGTTTCAATGTTCTGTTTCATAATAGATAGTATTAATAGAGTACTTTTTCTTTTGCAGGTTCAATGCATTGACACTCACCTTATGGAAAGATTTTACTGAAGTTGAAAGCAGCTATCTTTCCCATAACTTATTTTCTAAAAACGTGCTGCTGCCATCTAGGTTATTTTTAAGAGAATACAAAGGTGTGTATATTAGCGGCCAATCTCCTTGATATCCATTGATCTCAGATGCAGTTACATCTCAATCGTTTAACATTGCACAAATTTTTAAAAAAAGAAAAAGAAAATCAGGCATTGACTTAGCCACGTTTCTCTACCTTTTCTCACATTAACTGCTTACTAGCCCACTCTACCCCTCTAGCTTTCTTACATTTGTCCCTCTCTAAATTGAAGCTGATTGTGACTAATAGTAACTGCTCCCACGTCTCTCCTTCCCCTTCCCCTGACTCTTTCTCTGTCCGACTCTCTCCCGCTTCTCCCCCTACTTGACTCCCTAAAAACCCACAAGATTAGTCCTAAACCAACCCCTCCCTCACTTGGCTTCCATGTATGCATTGTCATCTCATCCCTTTTTTCTATAAAATTCTAGAGTAAGACAGCAGTGCCATTAATCAGTTTCATGTTGTAGGGATCATCAATGACCTCGCTGCTGTCGCTATTGCTTATGGGCTCGATGAGAAGGCATCGACGACTGGTGTTGTTAAGGGAGAAGAACCTCGAGGGTTTCATATAGGGTTTTCGATGATTGTTCTTTTGCTTTCTCGATGATGGTTAAGTTCACGATTCTGCCAGGCCATTGCCAATATCTGAAACTATCCCAAATTATGGGTCAATTATGCAGAATAGGGCCTTTGTTGATGACAACATCCTAGTTTTTGGTATTTTTGGTTCACTTCTGTGTGTTTCTAAATTATCATATTATGTTTAATTTCATTCTCCAATGGCGTAGAAGTATGCTCCAATGAAGGAGTTGCGCTTTGGAATTCTAGAATTGCTGTATTCATTACTCTAAGATGTGTTTTTCACAACAAGCTATTTAATTTTTTTTGACGGAAAATTTTGACGGGTATTTAGTCTGTCAAAATGTGTGATGGAAATTTTGACGGAAAGCAAAAGTTTTTGACGGGCGCGCAGAGAACGCAGATCTTGAAAAATTTTTTGACGAGCTGGGGAAAATTTTGACCGTGTCCGTCAAAAATTATGATTAATTTTGACGGACTTCAAACATTTTTGACAGGCCCGTCAAAAATCCGGAAAAGTTTGTTTTTTTCGACCGTTGCCATCAAAATCCCGTCACAGCTGTCAATTAATTGAGGATCCCCCAGCAGCTTCAAGGCTGTAACAACCTGAACCTAATATTCATTTTAATTACATTGAATCATCTTAATTACAAATTAATCAAGTTGGGCCCTGTATTTCAATTTAGCATTTTCTATGTATATGGACATATTTGTGCAATTGCAGGTTGAATCGGCAGAGTGGTCCCGAAATAGATTTAAGTTACTCTTCAATAATTTATTAAAAAATTCTAATAAATAGTTGAACGTCCAAAAAACATAAATTTCAATTCAGTAATTTCAGCCCAAAAATATCAACTTAATTGTATATCTATGAATGGAAAAAATAAACAAAAATGAAGTAGAGTAAAACTAGATAATGATAAGAGAGTGATGAAAATAATAATAATAATAATAATAAAGTAAAATTTTAAAAAAACAAAACCAAAAAAAATTAAAAAAAAAACACACCGACAAAAGGTCGGGAATAACCCAAGCCAAACCCCCAAAACTCTCAAACTCTTCTCTGCCTCACTAGCCCGGCACCCTCCACCCTCCACCCCTCTCCTTCTTCTGCTACTCGCTGGCCGCCCATCAGCGCCACCGGCACCTCTATCCCCGTCGCCGGCCACCCTGAGACCCAAACCCTTGCCTCTCAGCCCCGTGCAAAAACCCCCTCCCCTGTTCTGCCTCCCCTCCTCTGCCGGCCAGCCCGGCGATTCCCAAGCCGCTGACGACCGTTGCTGGTCGCCCATCCGCCGGCCATTCATCCACCGACACCATCCTCTCTCTCTTCTGGTGCTTACTCGAAATTGTGGCTCTATCGAACAGCCCTCTTGCTGCCCATGTTTTTGCGTTCGTCGGCCATTCGATGTTGCTGCTGCCTCACCAGTCGCTTGACGCCGCCGTCGGGTCGCCGGATCCCGCCGTCCAATGCCACTCAGTTCAATCTCCTTCTCCTTCACTCCTTTGGTTGTGTTCAAGTGATAAAAGGTCTGAAACCCTAACTTCTATAAATATGAATTTTGATGTTAAATTTGTTGTATTAGCTGAGTTATTTAGCGTTAATGAATGCCAATTTGAAATTTTCTTGAATTTTCGGTGTGAAATTAAATTGGTAAAGGGAGGTTGAAGGTTGAACATGAATCAAAATGTGTGAGTTGAAGGCGTTTAGATAGGTTTTAAACAAAATTGAATGAAATTAGTGGGTTATATATGTTGAATGTGTGGATTATATTATGATCATGATGTGGTACTTTGGGTTATGGATTGAATGAAAGGTTGGATGTTTTGGGTGTGAGGATTTAAGCTTGTTTATATTGTTTCGATTATGTTTTATAGAATATTTGACTGAAAGCAGTGAAATACATGCGTTGAATGTGGAAGTGTTAATGTCTTAAGCGTGGTGATTTAGGCTTTACATGGTTGAGTGAAACCTTGAACTATTAGTGCTAGTTTGAAGATGTTGAGCATAATTTTAAGGAAAATCAAATGGAATTAATGGATTAACCAAGGGTTAGAGAAATGTGTAGCCATGGATATAGTGGTTTAGGAATTCTTGAATAAGATTTATTATAATCATATTCGTTGTAATTACATTGCCTTATGGGGGCTTAAATAAGTTGAATGCGCTGATTAAAGTGAAAAAAATATGTTGGAAGGATGAGCGTAGCCCAAAGGTTGATGGTAGCTGAGATGAGAATGATCAGGTGGATGTGTGGTTTTACGAGATTGGACAGAATTAGGAATGGAGTAATCAGGAGCCTAGTTGAAGTGGCCCCCATAGAAGAGAAGATGAGGGAATCGAGGCTCAGATGGTTTGGCCACGTAAAAAGGAGAAGTGTGGCCGTCCCAGTGCGGAGGTGCGAGATGATCGTCTCCCCCGGTGGAAAGAGAGGGAGGGGTAGACCGAAGAAGAGCCTAGAAGAAGTGGTTAGAGAGGGCCTCAGAGTTGTCGGTCTGACGGAGGACATGGCTCAGGATAGGAGGTTGTGGCGGGATAGGATTAAGGTCTCTGATTGTAGGAGACCGATCGCGTAGGTAGTAGTAGCTTCGGTGGGGTGGGGCGGGTAGGGTTTTGGTGTGCTTGTCTGCAGGTCGTGCTTTGCTGGGATGTGACGGCATTTAGTGCCCCTGGTTGGTTGAGGTATGTCTCTGCTCCTTGTTTATTTTGCTCTCCGGCTCATTTTCTCCTCCTTGGTTTTTGGTTTGCAATCGCTTTCTCTATAAACCTTTTTCAAAAAAAAAAAACTGTTTTTGTGGGTCTTAAGAAATCAACCTCTCTATGGGTAGGAATACCGGTAGAGGTAAGGTTGCCTACAGCTAGATCTCCCCAGACCCCGCGAAAGCGGGACCCACACTGGGAGTTGTTGTTGTTGTTGTTGATGAGCGTAGCCATGAACGTTGATATGTAAGTCGAGTAGGATTAGCAATTAGCAATGGGGAGCCATGGTAAAGATTGATTCTTGAAGCATAACTAAAGGAGGGGGGACTAATCAATGGATTAAAATTGAGTTATTGAATAACTAGATGTCAATGTAGTGCCAAAGGTCGGGCTAAGATCGATTCATGTTCAAGTGGGTTGAGATTGATGGATTCCTTTTGTTTTACAACTCGAACACGATAAAAGTAAGCTAGGGGTAGCTCGAATGTTGTAAATTCAAAATTTGGGTAGAATTATTGATTTAAAGGCAATAGGGAGCGTGGAGTGTGCTTAATCAAAGTAATGATAATGATGATGGATCCTAAGTATTTTTGAGAGTGGCTTTGGAAGTAAAATCGCCCAAGGAAGTGAGTGAAGGTTGAGTTATGTGCCCTTGGGCCAAAGGAATGGCATGTTCTCTTGTAACCTAAAACACCGACGTTTTGATTTAGGCCAAGAGCATGAGCTTCACATTGAAAATAAGCCCAGGATTGTAAACCGAACTCAAATGTCTTAAACCCCTTGTCCTGGAAAAATCACTGCGACTAACAAAAATAGTTCTTATAATAATAACTATCATAACAATGGGAGTAATAAGGATGACTGTAATAATAATAATAACATAATAACAACAGCGAAGCAATTGTCATTACTTCTACAAATCAAAACAAAGTAAACAATATTAATGCGTTTATAGTAATAATTCGAATGATACTGTCAGTAACTACGACATTGATAAAACCAAGGCAAACCCCACCGTCATGCCCTCATGACAAGAGAAATGAAAACAAAAACAATATTAGAATTAATTAAGTTGGTAATAATCGTGAGGCTAATAAGAAGAAGGGAGGTTAAGGGAATGTAAATTATTTAATCAGTTAGAAAATTTAATAAAACTTCTTAATCGATACTAATCGTAGGAATAATAAGGATGACTAATGAAGTGCTAATCAATTTACTGTTTCAGTGTTGCATCCTGCTGTATACTCCCATGTACATGAAAGGACTACATAACAAGCTCTCGAGGTTCTTCAAGAGTCAGCAAGTTGGGTCCTCAACAGCACTGCCAGATACGACTCCTTCAGAAGAAGATGGTGAAAATGAGCCCGATACATCTGAATTGGGTGATTCCTCCCATGATTAGTTTCGATGTGTGTTACTAGTTGAACAATTTTAGTTATGTTTGTTGATTACGCATGTGGAACCTATGTAGGTACATTTTCAATACTTCTAATGGGACTGTACATTAATTTGATGATTTTATTATATAAAGTATTTCACTTTGTTTGCTTGCTTACGTGCTCCGACATTGATTAAATTGGAAATGCTATATCCGGAAAAATATGTGAGTTCTTAGCAGCAGATTTCTGATGACATTCTACAAAATTTTTGACGGGATATATAGCTTCCGTCGAAATTTTTTACGGGCTCAACCAAATAGCTCGTCAAAAATTTTGCCCACAGCCTAAATTCCAATCCTTCAACAATTTTTGATGGACAGCATACTCTGTCAAAATTTCGGTCAAAATGCTGTTTTGACGGGACAATGGTCTGTCAAAAATTTCGTTGAAATCTTATGGACGAGGTGTCAGTCTGTCAAAATGGGTCGTCAAAAAAATTTTGACGGATTGTCAGGCCGTCAAAAACTGCCCGTCAAATTTTTTAACGGGTCCGTCAAAATTGCAATTTCGACGAAGCATTTTTTGACTGATATTCTTTCTATCAAAATTTCCGTCAAAAAACCTACTTTCCGTTAAAAACTCAACTTTTTCTATACATTATATAAACTACATGATCCTCTCTGAATCCCTTCCTCTCTCAACTATCTTTGCCCTCTCTTTAAAATCCAGTGATGTCCTAAAATGCTTAGGTTGAAGGATCATTGTGTGTTTTGCCATATTGCTAGACAACAATAGGTAGTGACAACTATTAAAGCCTAAATAAGAGTGTGATATTGTTGGTGTCACAAGATCAGTGGAGTGGGATATTCGCCTTTTTTTGACTTATGATTATTATGAGAGGCAATGTTTCCTGAGTGATGGTTGTATAACAAGGGGTGAATAACATCATAATTGCTTTTTATTTAGGCCTTGCTCGTATTTGTCTTTGCAAAAAGTGTAAGATTAGACGAAGTTCCTTTGCACTTATATGGGGTTATGTTTGACTACATGTTCTACCCTTTTACTAAGGTCTGTCCTATTTTAGGTTTTGTTATCGAGTGTAGGCAAGAGGGCTTGATAAAAGACTATAGTTTGCAAATTAGTGTGAGGATGGATTCTGTTTTGTTCATCTATCAACAATTATATTGTATAGGAAACAGTTCATGTGCTATTTGAACTTTTTAACTAAATCTCTTAAAATTATTCTCTTATATTCATATTGTAAGACCACCGTTGAGGTTTTATTTGGGGGGCAGGGGTATTGGGGATTAGGAGGAGGAGGGTGATAATTCCATCACCTCAAACGTATACATTCTTCTTCTGGGTTAATAAATTTTTCTATTTTTCTTTGTGTTTTTCTACTTTCGTTGTGGGATTCTCACTTTTTCTCGAGTTTTTTAATGGATTTTCTTTGGACTTATAACCTAAAAATACAAATTTAGGGGATTGCACGAAGAAAAATAATAATTAGCTAATTGGGCATATGCCTTGCCTTCATACTTTTCCTTTGTGCTTTCATTTATAATTTTAATCAGTTGATTTCTCATTTTATTTTTTCTGTTGGTTTTGGCTAGGAATTGCAGCTTTCCATCTATGAAGAAGGGTGCAAATTCCTATCAGATGGCCAAGCTGCAGATGTTGAGTCCAAATTCCTAATTAGGCAGAAGATCTCAGTATCAAGTTCGAGATTGAGAGACCATATGAAAGCAAGTTATGTTAATAGTCAAAAGCAAAGGCCAGTCTAAATTAAAGTTTTGAGTACATGTGATATATGCTTATAATGCACTTCATTTTGGGGTAATTTTGATGCATTTTTAGGAAAAATTACGAACTTTATGTTGTAATCCGTACTCCTTTTCCTGCTTTGCGCTTGGGTATAGTTTTTTTATGTGTTTGTAGATTTTTGGGCCTTTTTTTCCCTTACTTTGACCCCAATTGAGTGTGTTTTGACTTTCCATGGATGCCCCTAAGTCACCATGCCCGTGGAGAAGGAAGAAGAGCCAGAGAATGTTGAGACAGAGGAAACCACGGACCCTTCGTGGTGAGCTTGAAACTGCTTGCCTCTTCGTCTTCCTTCATCTTGTGGCTGAGGATGGCCTAAGTTTATGCTTAAATAAGGTTTGTTTTAGCTGCAAGGGGAGAGTGCAGAAAGCCAAAGCATTCAACACTCACTGCAATTATTAGTTTTAGGATTTTTCTTGTTTTCTTTAGTGTAAGAGAGGGAATTGGAGTGGAAGATTGACATTTGGAGGCATGGAGTTTAGGAAGCCATTGAAGACCACCATAGTTGCTAAGTTTTCTTCCCCTTATAATCTCTTCTTAATCTTTTGTTTAGATGTTGATTATTTCAATTATATGTGAGTAGTTTTTCTGAATTTAGGGACTTGTTAGCTAAAGTATCAATGTTGAATCTCTAATTTTTAATGTTTATGCTTTATCAAAATTGGTTTGATTGAATGATCTTGTGAATGAATTATTGTGAGTAAGTTTTGGATAAATTTGCTTGCATACACTAGATAGTTAAGTGAACTATTGAAAGGAGAAACTCACTATTAGAACAATAAGTTAGAACTTAATTCAATGACTACTTGAAAGAGAGGTGCTTGTTAAGAGTAAAATTATTGCAATCAAAAATCCATAACCAAGACTAAACTAAGGATATTTGAAAGAATGTTAATTTGGTTAGTATGCAATTTAGTTTGTTTCGAAAGAAAAGATTGAATTCCTAATTCAATGCACTCCATTGAATCATCCAATCTAGATAAAGTGTATATTCAGATCCAACTCTTTACTAGGCGAGACAATCCCCTAGATGCTTTTAATCCGATTGAATTTTCAATAGTTAAATAGTGATAGTTGAGACAGCCCATTAAAGATTTGGCCGCTTAGTCTTTTATAATAGATTAAAACTCGATAGATTACACTTGGTCTCTATGGGAGTGATATTAAAACTGTACTACAACAACCTTGCGCTTGCTGTAGCAATTAAGTTTTTGGCGCTGTTATCGAGGACCAATTTGTGGTTATTAAGTTCGCCTATTTAAATTGACTAGGTCTTTTTTTATCTTTATCATTTTCATATTTTCTTGATTTGCTTTGGTGGTGTTTTGTGGTTATTTTTGCAAGATCTTGCCACTTATATGCGAAATCACTTACCGTTTTAATTCGATTCAAAAATAGAAAGGACTTTTCACTTTAGGCGGAAGAAGTTGAAATTAGAGGAGCAAAGAGCCAAAGCTCAAGAAGTCTCTTCAATGATGACAAGAGGAGGAGATGACCAAAGAAGTACGCTGCGGGATTTTGTCATCCGGGGGTCCAAGGCATTGCGTCTCATACTGCTCGACCTAATGCGGAAGCCCACAACTTTGAGCTTAAGTTGACTATTATTTCCATGGTGCAACAATCCCAATTTGGGGGCATCCTACTAGAAGATCCCAACTTACACCTCTCGTTATTCTTAGAGGCGCGTGACACGTTGAAGCTCAACGATGTTTCTACCGATGCTATAGGATTGCAATTATTTCTCTTTTTATTAAGGGACATGGCAAGAGCGTGGCCACATTCTTTGCCTTTGGGATACATCACAATATGGGATGAGTTCATCAAAGTCTTCCTTGCAAAATTCTTTCCTCCTAGCAAAATGACAAGTCTGAGAAACTGAATCATTATATGAAGCCTGGGAGCATTTTAAGAACCCATTGAGGTTATGTCCACATCATGGCCTTCAACGGTGGATGTTAGTACAAGCTTTTGATAACAGAGTCACCTAACCAGTGAGTTCTACTATAGACGTAGCAGCAAAAGGTACACTTATGAACAAGACTGAAGACGAGGCCTACAGTCTCATTGAAGAGATGGCTCTAAATAACTACCAATGGTCTAATGAGAGAAGCCAACCCAAGACGGTTGGAGGTAAGTTAGAACTTGATGCGATCTCTATTCTTTCTGCTAAGGTAGATGCCGTGTCTCAAACGCTAGAACGATTGAATGTTAATTCTATTAGTTTTAAGTACCCCTTTCCCACTATGTGAAATTTATGGTTTTGTTGATCATTTGACTATGAATTGTCAAGTCGGGAGTCCATTTGCTCAAGGTCTTCGCGAACCAATCAACTATGTCTACAATTGTAATCCTAGACCAACCAATAACCCATTCTTTAACACCTATAATCCTTGTTGGAGGAATCACCCTAATTTCTCCTATAGGTCCAATGCTCCTTCTATGCCTCAAATGAATTTTAGACCACTCCTGGGATTTCAAAGTTCAACTTATCCTCAACAAACACCTCAAAAATCCAACTTAGAAACCATGATGGAGAATATGCTTTTGGCGCAGCAAAAATAAGATGAGTATATTAAGCAATTAGCTTCCAAGGTTGATGTGCTTACTACTGATAATAAGATGTTAGAAGCTCAAATTGCTCAAGAAGCTACTTCTTCATCTACATCCCTGAGTAGACTTCCAAGTAAGCCCGAGGAAAATCCCAGTTAGCAGTGTAACTATGTTACCTTGAAAGGTGGGGTAGAGGAGTATACGGGTATGGAAGAAGGTGGAGAGGTGCCTAGAGCTAAGAGGGAGGTGAAAAATGCTGAGTTTGAGATCCAATCCTTTGGAGGGGTGTGTTAGGTGGTGATGCTTGAAGAGTTTCACCCTAAACCTGAAGATCCCGATAGCTTCTCTATTCCTTCTATGGTCGATCAAGTGAGGATTGATAGGGCCTTATGTGATCATGGTGCAACTGTTAGTCTTATGCCCTATTCCATTTTCTAAGAGCTTGGTTTAGTAGAATTACAAACAACAGCTATTTCATTTCAATTCGTGGATGGTTCCATGAAGTTCCCTTTCGGTGTTTTATAGAATGTTCCTGTAAGCATAGGTAATTTTTATGTGCTTGGCAATTTTATCATCTTAGATATGCCGTAGACACGTATGCCCAGATTATTCTAGGGAGATCCTTCTGGGCCACTTCTAGTTGCAAAGTTGATGTGAAGGGAGGACGTTTGATGTTTGATCTAGGGGAATGCCGTGTTGAATTTGTCTTGTTTGAAAACTAGAATACCACTGTCCTTCATCTGCTTTAGAAGAAGATATGGATTTTCATGAGATTGGTTCATTGCATGATTGGTGGTTGGTTGACCCTTTTGTGTTTGAATGTGTTATATTTGGAGGCCTCGGCCTAGATTATGCTAGGATGGAGTCCAATGGGCCTGCACCACCTAGCATAGTCGAGGGCGAGACTTACACTACTAATGAAGTGTCCATGAGTGATTATTGTCGGTTTGCTCAAGTAGCATAGTCCATGCCTCCTATTGATGATATCAAATGTGACTTTGATACAGAAGTCAAGCCTAGTAGTGGCCTATCTGATGGAGCCCACTACAAATTCATTCTATACATGGATCACGTTAAATAGAGTTACTTTATGGAAAAGACAGCCAGAGCTTTTGAGATGGCACCTTCTAGTGTAAGAGTTTGATTTCAAGGTCCGTGACAAAGGAAAATTGGAAGATGTAGGGGAACAAATTGACAAGCTTACCACCATCTTTCTGATCCCGAGCCCTCTTAGAAGAAACGGTTGAGGTCCCGACCTTTGCTTTTTGGGAGGCAACTGAGTTTTTTTTTTTCCGCTTAGTAGTTGTTCATTTCTTTGATTGCATATAGTGTATTATTCTTGTTTGAAAAAAAAAAGGAGTAAAAAGAAGCAGAAAAAATAGAGAGTGAGAAAAGAAGCAAAAAGAAGAGTGAAAAATCATGAAAAAAAAAATCACAAAAAATAATGAGTGTTTTAGTAACTGTAACAGAGCTCTCCGTGGACCTCTCATGGTACCCAATCCGGTCCATTGAGTAGCTACTAAGAAAACTGAAGAAAATATAGAGACAAAGCTCACTACAGACCCTCCATGGGGGATCCCGTGGACCGTGGTGAGGCTCTTCGCCCGTGGTCGAGGTTTTTTCAAGCCCTTTGACCCGAGCACCCGTTCATTTTCTTCTACCTTTTGTCCTTTTCTCTCTAAACGCGTTCCGTCTCTCTCTAAAACCTCCATAACCCCCTACCTCTAAACCTTCCATTTTTCAACATTTTTTCATCAAATTTCTTCGATTTCTTCTGATTTTCTTCACTTCTACGCAAATCTCCTTGAAATTTATCTTATCTTTCCCTTTCTCACATTCTACCCATCTTCATACTTCAAAATTTTTCAACTCCACTTCATCTCCCATTTTTCCAAATTCTCTCTTTTTCTTCCATATTTCTTCTAATTTCATCTTCATTTCCACAAATTTTGCACTTTTCCATTTTCACTTTACTTAGAGTTTTCAAAGTTTCACCCATCCATTCACCATTAGAATGGGACCTAAAAAGAAGGCAAGAACCAACCAAGAGACGAGGACATCCAAGCAAGCACCTCAACGAGCAATGCGACAATTTTTAGATACTCAGGATGACAGTTATTGTGACCTCACCCTTGAATTATTGAGTACGTTGCATATAGAGGTCACGAGTGGCCTCGTTGTCAAGAATGATACATTTCCTTCTACATCAATAAGGAGTTTTATGTACTAAACTTAAGTGCCTTAAATAGCGTATTCGGTTTTCCACCAAGTGTGGACTTGCCTTATCGACATGTCTCTAAAGAATTTAACCCAAATGTATTTTGGAATGAAATTTTTGGGGATCATTGATATGGTACAAGCAACCCTAAAGGCACTTTCATTATAAACCCCTGTATTCGAGTAGCCCAAATATTGCTTGCTTATGGTTATTTTACAAGGGAGGATAGTTTGAGTGTGCCTCATCTATCTGAATTGTATTTCTTATATGACATGCTCTAATGTGATTGACTTGGCCCCTGTTCATCCTTAGTTCATTAGTTGCATAGTGCGGCTACTAGTTTTGCACAGAAGATTCGGATATGGGACCTTATAATCGCCATTGCTAATTCTGATAAAACCAAACCCTGATGATATAGTTCCCGAATCCAAGCGGTTGAGCTTAGCCACTTTTGAACAAATGAAATTTTATAAGGTATAGACGGGGCGTGTTTGTTGCATTTATCCTCGGAACCATCTCATGCCTCTCCCTAATGTTGAATGAACCACTCTCTTGAACTAGGCCAATCTATACTTTTTACTGGGTGATGATGAGTTGGTGCAGCCCATGCCACCTCCTCCCCCGTCTCAGCTAAAGGCCTCTAGTTTATCCCAAACACCCTGCTCCTCTGGTTACACTGGTTTGCATGCTACCCTTTAGTCCATTCAAGAGGAGCAAGAATCCGTCCAAGCTTACATTCAAACTGAACACGTCGCGCTCCGTGACTTTGTCCGGGAGCGGCATGATGACCTTTGCTGGATGATTGCTTCCCAAAACCAATACTTCCAAGACTTTAGGGCTTGTTTAGAGACTTGGCGAGACTGACGTATTTCTCATCTCCACCCTCCTTCTCCCTCTTCTCCTCCTTCTTAGTTCTTCTTTTTCTTCCCCATTAATTTTTATGTCCTTGCACTAAAGACAATGCTTTGTCCAAGCATGGGGAGATGTGTATGAATGTGTGTATACGATAAGGATGTGTGAGTAGCTTGCATGTTAAGTGTTTCATTTAGGAGTAGTTTACATTTTTAGTTAATCATTTCATTTTTCTGTCTATTTTTAGGCTTCTTTTCTTAGCTTGAACTTTATTATTGTATTTTCAATTTCTAGTTGCATTTTAGGGTGCTAACCCAAAAAAAAAAAAAAAAAGAAATAGAAAAAGGAAAAAAAGAAGAAAAAGAAAAAAGCAATAAAATCATCTGATGATGAGTTTTAGACTAAATAGCTTTCTTTGGCTTATCTTGACCTTTTTGTTACACCCATTAGTGAACAAATGTTTGATTATAAGTTTTCGAAATGTGCTTCATGTTTTGTCCGCCATGTTGACTGCGATTCGGTTACTCAATGAGTCTTTGCATGAATATTTAGCACGTGTGATCTAATGAGCTAATTGAGCTTTGGTAGTTGTCTAGTGAGACATTGACCCTTATTTGGACTAATTCATCATTTTAGTGTTATATTCTTTTTCATGTGTGGCTCTTCCTTGATTTCAAATCTCTAGAACTTACTTTGACTCTTGTTCAAGATCACATTTAGCATACACATTTAGGCAATATGAGCATTACTTGAATCATGAGCTATATTGATCAAATCGCCACCCTTATTATGATTTAGCACTTTCTATCCCTATTAAGCCTTGACCTTTCTTTTTCTTGATGCAAACCTATAATATTAAAGCTTGGTTGAGTACGTATTCTACCTTTTTAGCCAAGACTATAGCGTTCCATTGGTGATTGGGAGTAGTTGGTGGATAATGACATTGTTGTTTGGTATGGTTCGTTTGTTTGCAATGAGGGATTTGTGTGGTATTTCCCTTGGTGTCATTTGAGTTGAATTCTGCGAGTTGTTAGAGAAAGTGTTGAAAAGTACACAATTTCTCTTGCCATAATCCTTCTCTAAAAAAACGAATTGGAAAAGAGAACAAAAACCAAAATTAAAAGAAAAAAGAAAAAAAAGAGAAGCGAAATAATACAAGGATTTGGTATATATTTCATATTATGTTTCAACACTTTTTTTGTGTACTTAACCAACACGGGGTTATTTTGGTATTTGAGAGGTATTGGTATTTAGTGCGAGGAGTACTTTGGTGAAAAGTTGGGTGAAGATGATTCATACTCAGTCTTTGGCTTTGAGCTCTATAAATCTCAACATATTTATTCCTTTCCTACCTTTACCCATAGCCCTGTTAAAATCTATCGAAGTCCTCATGATTATCTAGCATACCGTTGTATTTTAATGGTGGCGAATTTGAGAGTCTTGTCAAGATTATGGCAGATTTGATTCTTTGAAATGAGACTTGAGTGATAAGTGCTTCATTTTTAAAGCAAGGGTCCACCAGTTCTTTTAGCTCCCCCTATTGTATGTGCCGATATGACCATTTAAGCTAATTTGAGTGAATGATTCAATGTTTGATATGATGGTATTTGCTCTTCTTTTAAAAAGTTCATTACCTCATATGTTCTGTAATAGTTTTCATCACTTTTGGGCTAACTTTTTGGGTTGATAGGCTATTGATGTTGCTATTTATGTTTACTTAAGGAGATTCTTCATTTTAGATTTGGTTCTCATAATTGCTTAGAGACAAGTAATGGTTCAAGCATGGGGGAGTTTGACATATGCTTAGAATGCACTTCATGTTGGGGTCATTTTGATGCATTTCTAGGAAGAATTATGAACTCTATATTATAATCCATACTCCTCCCGTTTTACGGTTGGGCATGGTGCTTTTTTGTGTTTTACAGGTTTTTGGACCATTTTACCCTTGCTTTGACCCCAATTGAGTGTGTTTCGACTCCCCACAGATGCCTTTAAGTTGCCATTCCTGTGGATAAGAAAGAAGAACCAGAGAAAGTTGAGATAGATGTAACCCTGGCCTCTCTGATGCTACTGGCCACGGCCCGTGGTGATCTTAAAATTACTTGCCTCTTTGTCTTCCTTCATGTCGTGGCTGAGGACGGCCGAGTTGATGCTTAGTAGGGTTTATTTCAGCTACAAGCGAGGGAAAGCATAGGAAGCCAAAGCATCAAACACTCACTTCTGTCGTTGGTTTTAGGATTTTTCGAGTTTTCGTTAGATAAAGAGAGAGAATTGAAGCGGAAGATTGGCACTTGGAGGCTTGGAGTATGGGAAGCCATTAAAAACCGCCATAGTTGCTAAGTTTTCTTCTCCTTACTCTTTTAATTTTTTATTTAGATGTTGATTACTACAATTGTGTGTGAGATGTTTTTCTTAATCTAGGGACTTGCTAGCCAAAGTATTGATGTTGGATCTCCAATTTTCAATATTTGTGCTTTATCAAAATTGGTTTGATTGAATCCCATATTGTGAATGAACTATTGTGAACAAGTTTTGCCAGATTTGCTTGCATATGCTAAATAGTTGAGTGAAGTACTGTAAGGAGAAACTCACTATTAAAAATAATAATTTAGAGCTTAATTTAACGCCTACTTGCAAAAGAGTTTTTTCTTGTGAGGAAAATTCTAGCAATCAAAAATCCATAATCAAGATTAAACCAAGGACTTTTCAAGGAATGATAATTGGGTTAGTTTAAACAATTCAATTTGTTTTGAAAGAAATGATTGAATTCCTAATTTAATTGCACTTTTGGTTGCAAAGTTGACATGAGGGGAGGATGTTTGACATTTGATGCAGGGGAATGCCATGTTGAATTAGTCTTGTTTGAAAACCAAAATATCCCCTCTTCTTCATCTGCTTTAGAAGAAGATATGGATTTTTATGAGATTGACTCATTTGATGATTGGTGGCAAGTTGACCCTTTTGTATTTGAATGTGTTACATCTGAAGGCCTCGGCCTATATTATGCTAGGGTGGAGTTTAATGAGCCTTCACCACCTGGCATAGTCGAGGATGAGACTTATGCTACTAATGAGGTGTCCATGAGTGATTATTGTTGGTTTGCTCAAATAGTACAGTCTATGCCTCCTATTGATGATATCGAGTATGACTTTGACTTATGAGTCAAGCCTAATAGTGAGCTGTCTGATGGAGGCCACTACAAATTCATTCTATACACGGATCATGTTAAATGGAGTTATTTCATGGCAAAGAGGGACCTCCACCCCGAGCTTTTGAGATGGCACCTTTTAGTGCAAGAGTTTGATTTCGATGTTCGTGATAAAAGAAAATTAGAAGATGTGGGGGAACTAATTGATAAGCCTGCTATCCACCACCTTTCTGATCTCGGGCCTTCCTAGAAGAGACGGTTGAGCTCCTAATTCTAAAATAGCGCTTTTTGGGAGGTAACCCAGTTTTTTTTTTTTTTTTTCATTTACTAGTTTTTCATTTCTTTCGATTGTATGTAGTTTATTATTGTTGTTTCATAAAAAAAAGAGCAAAAAGAAGCAAAAAAAAATAGAGAGTGCGAAAAGAAGCAAAAGGAAGAGTGAAAAATCATGAAAAAAATCGCAAAACAAATAATAACAGAGTTTTAGTAGCTGTACCAGAGCTCTCTAAGGACCGCTCGTGGTACTCAATCCAGTCTATGGAGTAGCTATTAGGAAAAATGAAGAAAACACAAAGATAAAGCTCACTACGGACCTTCTTGGTGGACCTCACGGACCGTGGTGAGGCTCTCTGTCTGTGATCAAGGGTTTTTCAAGCCCTTTGACTCAAGCGCCCCTTTATTTTCTTCTACCTTTCATCCTTCTCTCTCTAAACTCTCTCCTTTTCTCTCTAAAACCTCCATAACCACCTACCTCTAAACCTTCCACTTTTTATCATTTTTTCATCAAATTTCTTCCCTTTCTTCTGATTTTCTTCACTTTTACACCAAATCTCCTTGAAATTTCTCTTTTCTTACCCTCTTTCTCTGACATTCTACCAATCTTCATACTTCAAAATTTTTCAACTCCACTTCACCTCCCAGTCTTCCAAATCCTCCCTTTTTCATCCATATTTCTTCAAATTCCATCTTCATTTTCACTAATTTTGCATATTTAGTTATTTTCTTTTCCATTTTCACTTTAGTTAGAGTTTTCAAGTTTTCATCCATCCATTCACCATTACAATGGCTCCTAATAAGAAGGCAAGAACCAACCTAGAGAAGGGCACATCCAAGCAAGCACCTCAACGAGTACTTGGTACTTCTCGAACCTCAACCAACGCACGAAACTGAGGTAATATCCCTAACCCCATTGGTTTAATACATCCCGAACATATTACTAGATACAATAATTTAAGTAGTAAGATAATTGTTGCTACTCATTATTATAATGAGGATTTGTCGACTAGATTGGGTTTGTTGGATGACATACGTTAGTTGTTTGCTAGGGCAAGCATGCAGTAATTTTTAGAGATTCAGGACGATACTTGTTGTAACCTCATCCTTGAATTTTAACTACGTTGCATGTGGAGGTATCGAGTGGCCTCGTTGTCAAAAAGGATACATTTCCTTCTATGTCAGTAAGAAGTTTTATGCACTAAATTTAAGTGCCTTTAATAGCATATTCGGTTTTTCACCGAGTATGGACTTGCCTTATTGGCATGTCCCTAAAGAATTTAACCTAAATGTATTTGGAATGAAATTTTTAGGAATCATCAATATGATACAAGCAACTTCAAAGGCACTTTCGTTAGGAGCCCCTTGTATTTGAGTAGCCTAAAGATTGCTTGCTTGTGGTTGTTTTGCGATGGAGGATAGTTTGAATGTGTCTCGCCTGTCTGAATTGTATTTCTTGTATAACATGCTCCAAGGTGATCGACTTGACCCCCGTTCATCCTTGGTTCATCAGTTGTATAGTGCGGCCACTAGTTCTAACAGAAGATTGTGATTTGGGACCTTATTACCCCTATCGCCACGTCTGTTAGAATAGAACTGAACCCTGATGATAGAGTTCTCGGTTCCGAGCAGTTGAACTTAGCCACTTTTGAACAAATAAAATTTTGTAAGGTAGAGGTTCGGCATGTTTGTTGCATTTATCCTAGCAACCATCTCATGCCTCTCCCTAATGTTGAACGAACCACTCTCTTGAA
Source organism: Carnegiea gigantea (assembly GCA_029747015.1). Lineage (NCBI taxonomy): Eukaryota > Viridiplantae > Streptophyta > Magnoliopsida > Caryophyllales > Cactaceae > Carnegiea > Carnegiea gigantea. The sequence continues at coordinate 123,167 of JAKOGI010001194.1, forward strand.
CCGGGCCAACCTATACTTTTTGCCTGGTGATGACAAGTTGGTGCAACCCGTACCACCTCCTCCCCAGCCTCACCTAAGGGCCTATATTTCATCCCAAACATCCTCTTTCTCTGATTGCATTAATTTACATGCTACCCTGCAGTCCATTCAAGAGGCACAAGCATCCCTTCGAGCTTACATTCAAACTGAACATATCGTGCTTCGTGACTTTGTCCAAGAGTGGATGATGAGCTTTGCGAGATGATTGCTTGCTAAAACTAATACTGCCAAGACTTTAGGGCATGTTTAGAGACCAGGCGAGACTAGCTTATTTCTTATTCCTACCATCCTTCTTTTCTCCCTCATCCTCCTTTTTAGTTTTCTTTTTCTTCCCCATTGATTTTTATGTCCTTGCATTGAGGACAATGCTTTATCCATGCATAAGGGAGATGTGTATGAATATGTGTATGTGATATGGATGTGTGACTAGTTTGCATGTAGGGGTTTCATTTAGGAGTATTTTGTATTTGTAGTTGATCATTTCATTTTTCTTACTATTTTTAGGTTTTCTTCTTAGTTTGAGCTTTATTCTTGTATTTTCAATTTTTAGTTGCATTTTAGGGTGCTAACCCCAAAAAAAAAAAAAAAAAGAAACCAAAAAAAAAGGAAAAAAAAGAAAAAGAAAAAAGTAATACAATCCTCTGATGATGAGTCTTAGGCTAAGTAGCTTTCTTTGGCTTATTTTGACCCTTTTTGTTTTGCCCATTTGTGCACAAATGTTTAATTATAAGTTTTTAAAATGTGCTTCATGTTTTGTCCATCATGTTGACTGTGAGTCGATTGCTCAATGAGTCTTTGTATGAATGTTTAGCACGTGTGATCTAATGAGGTAATTGAACCTTAGTAGTTGTCCTGTGAAACTTTGAGCCTTATTTGGACTAATTTATTATTTTAGTGTTACATTCTTTTTCATGTGTGGCTCTTCCTTGATTTTAAATTTCTAGAACTTGCTTTGCTTGTTGTGTAAGATCACATTTAGCATACATGTTTAGGTAATATGATTGAGACATTTTTTAAATCATGAGCTACATTGACGAACTGACCACCCTTATTATGATTTTACCTCCATTGAGCCTTGACCTTTCTTTTTCTTGATGCAAACCTATAATATTACACCTTGGTCGAATACATATTCTACCTTTTCAGCTAAGACTATTATGTTTTATTAGTGATTGGGAGTAGTTGGTGGATAATGACATTATTGGTTGGTGTGGTTTGTTTGTATACAATGAGCGATTTATGTGGTATTTCCCATGGTGTCATTTGTGTTGAATTCTACAAGTTATTAGAAAAAGTGTTGAAAAGTACACAATTTCTCCTACCATAATCCTTCTCTAAAAAAACAAATCGAAAAAAAGAACAAAGACCAAAATCAAAAGAAAAAAAGAAAAAAAAGAGAAGCGAAATAATACAAGGAGTTGGTATAGATTTCATATTATGATTCAACACTTTTTTTGCGTACTTGATCAACTCGGGGTTATTTTGTGTATTTGAGACACATTGATATTTGGTGCGAGGAGTATTTTTGTGAAAAGTTTGGCGAAGATGAATCATACTCAGTCTTTGGCTTTGAGCTCTAAAAATCTCAACATATTTGTACCCCTCCTACCTTTACCCATCGCCCTGTAAAAACTCTATCAAAGTCCTCATGATTGTCTAGCATGCGTTGCATTTTAGCAGTGGCGAATTTGAGAGTCTTGTCAAGCTTGTAGTAGATTTGATTCTTTGGAATGAAATTTGAGTGAACCACATAATATTTTTAAACACATGAGTGATGAGTGCTTTATCCCTAAAGTGACGGTCTACCAGTTCTTTTAGCTCCCCCTATTGTATGTGTCGATATGATTGTTTAAGCTAGTTTGAGTGATTAATTCAATGTTTGATGTGATGGCATTTGTTGTTCTTTCGAAAACTTCATTCCCTCAAATGTTTTGCAATATTTTTCATCACTTTTGGTCTAGCTTTTTGGGTTGGTAGGCCATTGATGTGCTACTTATGTTTACGTAAGGAGATTCTTCATTTTGGATTTAAGTATTATAGTTGCTTAGGGACAAGCAACGGTTTAAGCATAGGAGAGTTTGATATATGCTTAGAATGCACTTCATTTTGGGGTCATTTTGCTGCATTTTCAGGGAGAATTATGAACTTTATATTATAATCCATCTCCTCCCATTTTACGGTTAGGTATGGTGCTTGTCTATGTTTTGTAAATTTTTGAACATTTTTGCCCTTGCTTTGGCCCCAATTGAGTGTATTTTGACTCCCTACGGATACCCCTAAATCACCATGCCTGTGGAGAAGAAAGAAGAACCAAAGAAAGCTGGGATAGAGGTAACCACGACCCCTCTGTGGTGAGTTTGAAACTGCTTGCCTCTTCGTCTTCCTTCATCTTGCAGCTGAGGACGGTCGCATTTATACTTAAGTAGCATTTGTTTTGGGTGTAAGGGAGGGAAAGCATAGGAAGCCAAAGCATCCGACACTCACTTCTATTAGTAGTTTTAGGATTTTTCAAGTTTTCGCTAGAGTAAGAGAGGGAATTGGAGTGGAATATTGGCATTTGGAGGCTTGGAGTTTGGGAAACCATTGAAGACCACCATAGTTGCTAAGTTTTCTTTCCCTTCTAATCTCTTCTTAAACTTTTGTTTAGATGTTGATTACTTCAACTGTTTGTGAGATATTTTTCTTAATCTAGGGACTTGCTAGCCAAAGTATTGATGTTGGATCTCTAATTTTCAATATTTGTGCTGTATCAAAATTGGTTCAGTTGAATTCCATATTGTGAATGACCTATTGTGCGTAAATTTTGCCAGATTTGCTTTCATATGCTAAATAGTTGAGGGAAGTACTGCAAGGAGAAACTCGCTATTAGAACAACAAAGTAGAGCTTAATTTAACGACTGCTTAAAAAGAGTTGTTTGTTGTGAGGAAAATTCTAGCAATAAAAAATCCATGACCAAGACTAAACCAAGGACATTTGAAAGAATGATAATGAGGTTAGCTTAGGCAATTTAATTTGTTTCGAAAGAAAAGATTGAATCCTTAATTCAATTGCACTCCTTTGAATCATCCAGTCTAGATAAAGTGCACATTTAAATCCGACAATCCAGCTCTTTACTAGGTGTTTTTAATCCGATTGAATTTCCAATAGTTAAATAGTGATAGTTTAATTCCCTAGATGTTTTTAATCCGATTGAATTTCCAATAGTTAAATAGTGATAGTTAACACAACCCATTGAAAATTTGGTCGCATAGTCTTTTACAATAGGTTAAAACTCAATAGATTACAATTGACCTCTGTTGGATCGGTATTAAATTTAACTGCAACAGCCGTGCACTTGTGGTAGCAATCAATATGGGATATAGATTGTTGATTCTAAAATATAAGAAGTCTTATTTCTAACCAAATTATGCTTTATAATTATATGGTCATTTTGGAGGTACCTTGTCCGATAGAAAGATTATTGTAGGAGTATATGAGACAAATATCCTTAATGCTTTTATTAATTGTTTAGTTTTTTTTTTGGGGATTATAGCCATATAATAAATTTATTCAAGTAAAAAGGATTCATGTTGAATTTCTTTAAATTTTTGAGTAGCTACATTCACAATAGCCTATTTGAACTCTTAAATGCATTTTATCTTTTATCCAACCTTAGGAATCACTCATTGTTTTTCTAGTTGTGTATGAGATATAGAGATTAACATAGGTGAGATTTGAATCCAAATTTTGACAAATATTTTCTGAAGTTGGTTCTTATCACATTATCTTAATGTTAGGCAAATTGCTCAAGCGCATACATAGATGAGATAATTAATGTATTGACATAAAAAAAAAAAAAAAACGGATCACAAGTAGCATAATTTAAAAAGTTAGATCCCAATAATGAGTGGATCTCATTCTCTGATGTGAACTTGAAGCCTTAGGTATATATAGAATGCCACAATACCTGTCCTATAGTATATAATGACAACATCCCAAATAATTGAATGTTGCATACATATATCCTAATAGTTATATTGTACTTTTCTAGTTGAGATCCCTCACCAGTCATCTTCTCGCTACTATAAAAACTTCAACAAGTAAGCAATTTTATATTGTAATTTTTTTCGCATTATCGTTTAATTAAAACCTATTAACTTTTTAATAAGCTGGTAAATTTGAATTCTAAGTATGATCACGGGGATTCTTACTTCATCATCACATTCGTAATTTAAAAATCCAACATCACTGATGCAAACATTGAAGCTACAGGGAGAAAAAAATAATATAAAAGAGTAAGGACTGTAAAGATACATTAAAATTTTAAAGAATTATGCATTTTGATCAATGTTAATGAATACATTAATGTTGAAGCAATTTCAAGATCAATGGAAAAAAAAGCAGAAAATTTTTAACTAATAAATGTTAGTGTTTTTTAGGTTGAGATAAAATTTTGACATTTAAAGTTATGTTTGTTATAGTTCAATATACATTGTAAATGTTGTGGGACAAATTATGAATAATCAACAAATTATCATTTTCCTAGCCATAATTTTTTTTTTTTAATTTACTCTGAACAATTTCTGCTTACAAGACATATCGCTAAATATAATTATTTAGTGCATCCACGGCTATTACAAGCTAAAGCTGAACTTATTAGTTAAGAGACATCTGTCATTTGTGGTGTTGGTTGATGTATTCTCCAAGTATTTAAACGTACCTCCACATCGAGAATGCACAAGTACATTGTCCAATTTAGAGGCAAAATTTAAGTCAAGACTTAACAATGATACTATATTCCTAAAAAATTCAATATATTTGCGTTTTGCACCATATGTTCCTATTTTATACTACAGAATGTCACATTGCTTGACAAATGCCATCGGACTTGGTGAAAGAGCATCTTCATCAACCAATCAAAGCAACTTTGGCAATTAATCATTGGTAGAGAATTTGAGTGAGCTTCAACCTACATGAAAAACATACAAAACTAATGGATTTACATCCTAAAATCTTATTCAAGATGCTAAATTTTTTAAACAGATTTGAGTGAGATTATCAAGTAAGTTGTATACATTTTTGTCAAGTTCATCTGTAAGTTTATCACTACAATGAAAGAACATGATCAAGTAAATAGCTTTATAGTAGATCATAACTCATGTATACCAGAATTTACCCTTATAATTTTGTGGGCTCGGTTGCTTATTAATTATATTAACTTTAATGCTATTTTGATGATCAAATTTACGGAGTTATGGAGTGCATTCCTTCAATTGAAGTGGATGACTCAGTTTCCTAATTCCAAGGGAGACTATGAGTTTGAGGGTTAGTATAATTAATTATCTAGCTTAGAATATGAAGCCATAAATGTTTAGATTTAAGAAATTATATTTTTAATATACTATCCAATATTGCCCTGGTATTCTCAGTTAATTAAAGGAACTTTACCTTCAAATGTCATGGTATTCTCTTTTAATTAAGAAAATGTTTGTATGTCATCGGTCAGGCTGTACTTAACACCCCATCGCCCAAAAAAAAAAAAAAGAAAGAAACATAAACTTACATTCTAGGGTAAAAATATTTGTGCAATACAGTGCAGTTGTGTAGTGCTGAAATTAGGAGTTCTAAAGTATCCTGATGTGGTCCTTGATGTTAAGTATTTTAGTTCATTTATAACAATTTTTGTTGCTTGAAGCTAATGTCCAATGAGGTGTCGAAGCAATTAATACATTTCAAAGTTATTTTACATGGGGTAGGCAAATTAAGTTAGCAAGTGCTTGTAAGGTCAACTATGGAAATTTTGTGTTTCTCAAATATTTTCTACTTTACTCATAAGTTTTCTAGATATACACATTCATAACATATTTAGTTGATTATTGGCTTTATGTGTTCCACTTGATTATTTACCATGACATTTGAATTTGTGTCGATTAGTGGCATCTCCTATTATAGTATGTGTATATGCATTTTTATACAATTGATGAGAACGCTGAGTGTTCACGTACATAGCATTCGTAGATTTTGGAAGTTTATCTTTATGCATGCCAAGGTATTTCAATTTTCTCACTTATTTTGCCTTTCGCATGTACTTAAATTTATTAGTAATTTAGTTTCTTATGCATCGATAGCATAATGAGATTTTAGGTGTTATCATGGACGAAGAAATCGATAGGTGGATGATTAATTTGAAAATTGGTCAAGTATATTACATATCTGGATTCTCAGTGGGTACTCACACACCTAAGAATAAAGAAATAGTCAGCAACAACTTAAAGTTGTTCTTCACACGTAAGACTCAATTATTAGATTTGCTTGATGAGTACAATGTAATCTCATGCCACCACCTCCCACCATTTGTCCCTTTTCTTGATGTCTCTACACATTTACAACCTAGTGCACAAACAATATGTAAATGTAGTATACTATGATTTTGTGAAGTACTCAACCCCCCGTGTTCATCCTTCTTACTAAATTCATTGTGCAGAATCATTGGTTTAGTAGTTGTTATTTGGGAAGCTGAGATGATACGTGTGGGCACCCTCAAACGAGATGTCCTTATTTCTTATATGCAATATGTGCTTCCAACTAACTATACCTTAGCCTTTTTGTTCTGTCGTTGTTACTGTTTCAATGTTCAGTTTTGTAGTAGATAGTATTAGTAGATTACTATTTCTTTTGTAGGCTGAATGCATTGAAACTCACCTTTTGGAAGCATTTTGATGAAGTTGAAGGTGACTATCTTTCCCGTAACTTATTTTGAGAAAATGTGCTGCTTATGTCTAGGTCATTTGTGAAAGGGTACAAAGATGTGTATATTATTTATCATTTCTAACAATTGAATTTGGTATTCTATTCTCTCTTCCATTTTGCATTACCTTTGATTACCATATTAGCATATATTGTAACATATTCCCTAGGAATCACACTCTCTACAACACCTAGAAGCAGATTATTAATTAATCTACCAATCGAACATACTTCAGAGTTTGAGGGAAGGTATACTGAACCCCACGTAGTTGTTCACATTAACATGTGATAGCCAATGATTTTTTTTTGAATTTTTTTTTTAAATGTAAACAATGTTTAGTCGTGTTTTATGCATGTGTTAGGCGGGATGATGACGGACATTCTCAACGATGCTTATAGTTAATACATCGAAAAAGCCTATGAATTCCTAATTCAGAGAAGTCATTCGTTGCTAGGTGAATCACACTTAACGAATACTTTCCATTGCATAATGTACCATTTACTTCATTATACACATTTATATTTCTTTTGCTATTTTTTATATAATCCATTTTGACAATTGCTGACCCAAACTGTCTATTGTATTATAATCTGTGCAATTGCAAGATATATTATTGCATCTTTGGTGACATCAAAAGTATTTTTTCGATTATTTATGTATCTTTCCTCGATTGCCATCTGTGTTCCTGTAATTAGGTGTTTGACCTCAATATACTACATTGTATGTGTCTATATCCACCAGATTGAACTTCTCAAAGGTACATTTGTTGGCATTCCTTTAATGGCATTTATCCTTTTAAATTTTTAAGATTGCTCAATTATATAATAAATTGTTAACCTTATTCTTTTCATTGACCTTTTAGATTTTTCTTCAAAGTTGATATAAGAGATAGCTCGAGCACTCGAATTTTAATCGTTCTTGAAGACGTTGTAGCATTCTTCTTCGTACTAATGATGACATGTTACATAGATATGCAGTAATGGTAAATTTATTATGGTAGTGTTTTCTACTTGGTGTTTCATACCTAGGTATTTAGGTGATTAATAAACCTAGATTGCAATATATGTAGCCACAAGCCGGGCTTACATTATATGCCATATTAGATGATCACCCAGAGAAGCCATGAGTGTTTGTCATAGGGCTTCCTTGATTAGGTGAAAGCGAACCCTCTATCAATATAATTACATCAGTTGACTAGGAGCAAGAAGTTTCTTTCGCCAGGCAGTGCGAGGATAGTTATTTCTCTAGGTAACAAAAATATAAGCATGTACATTTCATTATACCTGTGCATTCACATGTTTCATATCTAATTATTACAATTATTTTTGCTCTTAATAAAGCCAGAAGAGGAGTCAATGTAGCATGCCACGTGCTCAACTCCCATGACATCTACATGAATTCATTCTTATTTTCACCATCTTTTACACTTGAACATGTGCTTTATTTAGTTAAACATTTCTTATTTTCGGGGGTTTCTTTTTCTGTTCTGCACTACGTAATTATTTTCTATAAATCTTATCCTTTCATCATGTTTTCACTACTTACCCCCATATTTTTTGAGTTGAATTGAAATCTTCATGATTTGTTTACATCAACGTATTAATGTCAACCGAATAATTATTTAATTATATTTTGAAGTACCATTTGCTTATTAAAAACCTTATTTCTGGGGCAATGCAAGGGTTTTAACTAGAGAATATTTTTATTTTTAACCAAGCTTAATCAGATAATTGGTTGAAGTCATTTCTCCCCTCCCGGGGGGGTTAAAGTTACCTTTATTAAGACCGTGATTTAAGATATTAAACCTCCCCTAACTCAAGGAGGGGGTTGAGATATTGTTATCTTCATTATAGACTTATAGCATAACATATTGTGTAGTCTATGGATCAAACTTTTCAATTATTGTGTTCGATTCAACCTAATATTTTGTAGATTAAATAATTATAGGATGCTATTTGGGAACATATCTATAAAAAAGTAAATAAATAGGGTCCTTTGTACCCTTCATACAGTTAATGCAGTGATTAGATAGTTGAACTTGGAGAAATAATAATAATAATAATGATAATGATAATAATAATAGTAGTAATAGTAATAGTAATAATAAAAATAATAATAAAAATAATAGACAATTATAAAATGCAATTTAAGAATATATCTAATTTATCATTTTGGATTATTACTTTTTATGTTTCAACCATTGTTATAATAGACAATTATTCAATGCTATTTATTAATCACATATATTTTATTAGTTGATCCTGGGGGTCTTTATTACTACTACTATTAGTAGAAGCACTAAACAACAACAACAACAACAACAACAACAACAACAACAACAACAATAATAATAATAATAATAATAATAATAATAATAACAGTAATAGTAATAGTAATAATACTAGGTTAATAATAGAAAATTATAAAATGCAATTTAAGAACATATCTAATTTATCATTTAGGATTATTGCTTTTTATGTTTCAATCATTGTTATAACAGACAATTATTCAATGTTATTCATTAATCACATATATTTTATTAATTGATCTTAGCGCAACACGCAAGTCTCTGCTACTACTAGTAGTAGCAGTTGTAGTAGTAGTAGCAGCAGTAGTAGTAATAATAATAACAGTAGTAATAGTAGTAGTAGTAGAGTCATTAGTAGTAGTAGTAGTAATAGTAGTAGTAATAATAATAATAATGATTATAATAGAAAATTATAAGATGCAATTTGAGAACATATCTAATTTATCATTTTGGATTATTGGGTTCTATATTTAAATCTTTGTTATAATAGACAATTATTCAATGCTATTCATTAATCACATATATTTTATTCAAGTAATTGATCCCAAGACAATGCACGGGTCTTTCTAGTAAAAACTAAAAGGAGGATTTATGTAGGACAGCCACAAGACCAGAATATGTTTTGTAGTTTATTTGACGTCCACTGGAATAATAATTGAAAGAATAACCTTAGCTTACATCCTTGGTCGAAACTTTAGCCTCTTTTAGTCATCTAATTGTAATAGGCCTAGTTTTTATAGAGAAAATAAAAGTTCAATAATCCATAAACTGCATGTGTGTAAAGTTCATCCATCTGAGACCCAAATCACTACAAGATTCCGGTCCATTGGAGACCGAATTTTTCGATCTCAAAAATATTAAAAACGGTCTCAATTTATACATGCTTTTACTTGTGGCTTGTCTGTTATTCCAAATCCAATGCCAAAATCTATGTTGATCATACTGTTACTGCTGACTTAAAGGGAAATGTTGGAACTTCTTGGCATCTGGGGAGGCATTGTGTTGAATTCTTTCTGCTGCATATTATACACAGAATCAGACCATCATAAGATGATCATTTTTTAAGAACACATTAACCTTGCTGGTGTATATTGAGTTTGTAATATTTTTTAGAGAGCATGTCTCATGTACTAGAATTCTTCATTGGAATCTATAAATACATTGCAACAGTTACAAATTTGGAGAAGACATAAAATAGACACAAGATACCATTACCCTAATATCTTACCTACTGTCATTGAGGAATTTAGCAAAAAATATGAGAGCTTTAGAAATGTATGCCCCAAGATACCATTACCCTAATATATAACTCGTAGGCATTTACACAAACACTTGGTGTGCATACTCATCAGAGTGCTTAACAGGCAGGAAATCTCTCACCAACCAAGCACATACTAAGCTGCATTTAGCTATGAAATGAAATAGTTGCAAAACCAACGAACAACGGCAACAAATTGACATAAACCATTAATGAAATCTACTGCATTTCAATACAACACAGCTGGTTCTTGCGTCAGAACCCTAACTCACCAAACACGCATAATTGAAAGTAATTGGTAAAGCACGATTAGAATACCTACCTCACACTTGCGGATGTTCAAGCAGCTCGCCGAAAAACACCCAACCATGGCTTCCTTGATTGTTGTGAACCATAACTTGCAATGCACAGAGAACATGAGGGTGTGTGTGAGAATCCTTGGGACACAGAAAAGATCGCAAGGAGGAGAGGAGGCGGAAAACACCTACCTAGTTTTAAGAACCCGACCAGCTTTCGGCGAGTTTGCACAGAGATGAGGCGCGCGAAGTGAAGGCTTATTCTCTGCTCTGTGTGCGAGCTACTGTGAGGGTCACGATGTGAAAAATGGTAGAGACCAAAAAAAGAAGACATTTAAAGTGTTTGAGACCAAATTTAGAAACCGGTTTCAAATTTGGTCTTTGCATGCAACCAGGTTATTAGTTGGTCTCTAACATTCGTTTCTATTTGAGTCCAAAAATTTTAGTCTCTGTAGCCGGTCCCATTAGAGTATGCTTTTATTTTTGATCTTAAAAATTAGTGTCAATCAAAAACGATTAGGGCCCATCTTTAAATTCAGTCTCCAAATTAAATTGAAGACCGCCTTTGATTTCGATCTATAAAATTCAGTCTATAAAATTCTAAATTTGGAGAATCTATAGAATTAAGTATACATTTGGATTGTATCATGGCTAATCTTTGGATAATAAACATACATATAAACGGTGAAAAAATTTAATAACCTGAATAAATGCTAATGAACCTAATTTTGAGAACAATTGAAATGATTACAAGATAGATTTAGAGACTTCAATTCCACCATAAGTATGGCTATCATGCCTATTTATAGAACAACACGAAAACCCATTATAGATATCACAATATTTAATACTATCTCTAAATTGATAAATAATTTATGTATCAAATCACCTTATTATTGATTTTACATCCGAAAAAAAGATTTCAAAATTAATAGCTATACTTACAAGAACAAAGTTGTTAATATTTAAATATCTATATTTTTTGCTACAGTAGTGCTCATTCTATGTTTTGTTATTGTTCTTGTGTTTAAAAAATCAAGAATCTAACTGCATGTTGAACATTTCTATCTTTTTTGCCTTCTAGTTTTTTGTCCTTCTGTCTTTTTTCTCTGTGTGTGTGTGTTAGGGGCGTGCACCAAAGAAGTTGGGAAGTTTCTGATTCATTTGGATCACGTGTAATGCTACTAGAAAGGCGGACATGCAAGTAAGCAACATATAACCACGTTTAAATACCATGTACACTTATGTAATGTTTGGTTGAATGTACTGTAATGCAATAAACGTTGTAATGCAATGATGATTACAAAGTTTATGGTAATCACAATTACAAGATAGTTGTTATTTGTATTGCTCTATTACAACCAAATAAAATCATGGAAACACAATTACATACTAGTTTGGATTACAACGTCATTTACCTTCAACTAAACATTATCTTAGTTTGATCTTTAATCAAACCCATACATATTATTAGGCTCTAACATCGAGGTACAGAAAATAATTAAGATTAACTAATTGTTTTCATGGTAATCCTTATCTATTGCTTTTGGACTTAAATTGATTAATTAGATCAACTTGCAAATACGTATATCCCCATCATCAACAGATCTGCCTATTTTGGGAATCACTTACAGAGGGTAAAGGCCTGCGTAAAAACATTGTACTAATCAATCTTACAAACACATCTTTACAGTTTATATTTTGTCTACCCGATGATGATGGAGAGTGGAGAACCCTTAATAATGGCAGTTGAGTTGCTCGTCCCCGCACACACCTTAGGTTCAATCATGGTGGCCACTACTGAAAAACGGTCATATAGCAATAAAATCAATGATAGAAAAAATGAAATCAACGACAGATATGTTAAATCGGGGATGAAAATGGAGACGGAATAGTAATGTCGCTTTTTAGCTCACCGACAATTAGCGATGGATCTTGGAAATTTTGCCGCGAAGTGGCAACGAATAGCAAGGATGGTGGGAGTTTGTGGCGTGCGAAGGTCGCGATGACATCTCGGATCCATTGCCATTAGCAATGGATTGACAATGGATCTGGTTGTCCGTCACCATTTGCTTCCTTTTAAAAAAATTTTAAGTCGAACTGACCGTCGCAAATCCGTCATGATTTTGGGTAGTTTTTTTAACAAAATCGTTGTTTTTTAAGGTATCCCCTAATATAATACATTTCATTCTCTACAGAAATTTATAAAGAGGATATTTAATCTATTTGATAAGTGCTTAATGTGTACATCATATTGGGGTTATTTTGCCACATTTTTAGAGGAATTATGTGCTTTAAGTTACCATGTATACTCCTATTCTTGATTTATGCTTTGGTAAAGTTGTTTGATGTGTTTTGCAAGATTTTATGCCATTTTGACCTAGTATTTGACCCTCATTGGATGTATTTTGACCTCCCCCACAGACCTATGTTTGTGGAGCAAGAGAAGAGCAAAAATTCGATTCCAACCAAGACCACGATCGGACCATGATGCCTGCCACGGACCGTGGTGAGCTGCGTAACTGTGGCCTCTTCATCTTCCTTTCGCTTGTGTGGCTGAAAATGTTCATGTTCTATAAAACCTCATTTTTCAGCAACAGAAAGAGAGGAGAAAAAAAAACATATTTTAGTTCATTTTCTTCCTCAAAATTTTACTCTTTAGTTAGGATTTTTTTAGTTTGGTTGGTGTTTTAGTGAGAAATCTTGAGTGTGACTTCAATTTTGAGGTAGTTTGAGGGCCTTGGATGAAGGCTGTCTTTGTCAAGCTCTTCCCTCTCAGATTTTAGCTAAATAATTGGTCAGTTATTGAATCTTTAATCATGTGTGAGTATTTTATTTTATCTAAGGATTTATTTGTTAGTGAAAGTGCAGTTGGATCATGTTTATCATTAGCATTGTGCTTTGATTCGTGATTGGTTTGATTTCATTTCATCAAGTGATTTTCATATTGTGAGTGAATTTTGGCTAAAGTTTACTTGCACACTAGAAACAATTGAGTGCAAAACTGAAAGGTGGCATTCGATCATTAGACTGCTAGATAAAACCTAATATAGCGTCGACTTAAAAGAGATATTTGCATGTTAGGAGGACTAGAGAGTAATCAAAAATATTTAACTTGGATTAAGATAAATTAGTTTGAAAGAATGAATTTTGGTTAGTTTAGGCAATTTGGTTGATTTTGAAAGAATAGACTAAATTCTGGATAGATTGCAATTCCTCGAAATTATTTGATTAGAGAAAAGTACATGTTTATCACTTTGATCTAATCACCTTTCCTAGCTGCAGAAATCCCTAGGTGTTTCTTCTAGATTGAATTTAGAATTAGTAGATTTGAAGTTGTTGAATCATAACCCCTTCATTTAATCTTTGCTTAGTATATTCTGATAGACAAATCTTAATAGATTACTTTAATCCCTGAGGACGATCTTTTTATCTATACTACAACTAGCTGTGCACTTGCGGCACTGGTCAAGTTTTTAGCGCCGTTGTCGGGATCAATTTGTTAGCTATCGAGTTAGTCTTATGAAAGTGACTAAATATTTTATTTTATTTTTTGTTTTTGTTTTATTATTTGATTGCGCTGGTAGTGTCGATGATAGTGCTTGCAGGAATCTTCGTTTTTTATGTGAAGTCCATTTCTATATGAACCCGATCTCGAGATCAAGATGACTTTTCACTTGAGGAGAAGAAGTAGAAGATTGAAGAACAAATGCATGAGGGAAGAAGAACTTCAACAAATATGGTGGGAGGAAGAGGTGATCAAAGAAGGACCCTTAGAGATTTTGTTACCCCTGGAGTTCAAGGAATCACCTCAAGTATTGCTCACCCTAATGTTGATGCAAACAACTTTGAGCTTAAGTCAGCTCTCATTTCCATGGTTCAACAATCCTAATTTGGAGGAACTCCTTTGGAAGACCTGAATCTATACCTCTCGGTCTTTTTAGAGGTGTGCGACATGTTGAAACTAAACGGAGTCTCTACGATGCCATTTGATTGCATTTATTTCCCTTCTCACTAAGGGATAAGGCAAGAGCTTGGCTTCATTCTTTGCCTTCGAGATGTATCACCACGTGCGATAAGCTTACTAGAGCCTTCCTCGCCAAGTTTTTCCCTCCAAGCAAAACAGCAAGCTTAAGGAATCAGATCACCAACTTCACTCAAAGGGACGCTCTATAAATCTTAGGAGCAGTTTAAACATTTGTTGCGTTTATGCCCCCATCATGGTCTTCAACGATGGATGATTATCCAAGCTTTTTATAATGGTGTGACCGAACCTGTAAGGTCTACTATTGATGCGGCGGCAGGACGTACCTTGATGAACAAAACTGAAGATGAGGCCTATAACCTAATTGAGGAGATGACACTTAATAATTTCCAATGGTCCACCGAATGAGGCCAACTCGAACTGGTTGGAGGTAAGCTTGAAGTTGATGTAGTTACTTTGCTTTTTACTAAAGTTGATGCTATGACTCAAAGATTGGACCGAATGGATGTTAATGTTGTGAATTCTAGTGCCCTTCCCCCTTGTGAAATTTGTGATTCTATTGAGCATATGACTTTGAATTGTTAAGTTGGGAGTCCTTTTTTTCAAGACCCTAGTGAAATCAACTATGTTCAAAATTTCAATTCGAGATCGATCAATGACCCTTACTCTAGTACCTACAATCCGGGTTGAAGGAATCATCTAAATTTCTCATATAGATCTAACCCAAACCCTTCGAATATACCCCTAATGAATGCTAGACCACCTCCCAGTTTTCAAAGACCTCCTTTCCCTTCTCAAGCACCCCAAAGTCCAATTTAGAAGCAATGATGGAAACTATGCTTATGGCACAACAAAAGTCAGATGAGTATATTAAGTAATTAGCCTCTAAGGTTGATGTGCTTACAACTTATAATAAGATCTTAGAAGTCAGATTGCTCAAAAAGCTAGCTTTTCATGTACGCCTCTAGATCGACTTCCTAACAAGTTCGAACCTAACCCTAGGGAGCAATGCAATGATATGATTTTGAGATGAGGGAAACAACTAGAGGAACCTAAGGGGGCTACCCACAATGAGTCTTTGCATGATAAGAATAAAGATATTAGGAATGTTGAGGAGTCCACGCCATCTAAGAAGGTGATTGATGATGCTGTGCATAAGTCTGATGAGGTTTCTAAGGACGCTAAGATCACTTCTCCAAAACCCTACACCCCACCTTTACCATTTCCTTAAAAGATGGCTAAAGTAAAACTCGATTTGCAATTTGAGAAGTTCTTGGAAGTCCTTAAGAAATTCTACATAAACATTCTATTCACTGAAGCTTTGACTCAAATGCCTTCACATGCCAAATTTTTGAAAGAAATCATGTCTAACAAAAGAAAGATAGAAGAAGATGAAACTGTAGCTTTGACTGGAGAGTATAGTGCAGTAATCCAAAACAAGCTTCCAGCTAAGCTGAAGGATCCTGGAAGTTTTTCAATTCCCTGCTTGATAGGGAATGAATCTATAGACTATGCTTTATGTGATTTAGGATCAAGCATGAGCTTGATGGCCCTTTCCCTATGTGAAAAATGGGAACTAGGAGGGATGAGATTGACTACTATCTCCTTACAATTGGTGGACCATTCGGTGAAATACCCTGTGAGTATTTTAGAGGATGTTCCAATAAAAGTGGAAGATTTATAGATGCCAGTAGACTTTGTGATTTTAGAAATGGAGGAGGATACGCGCACCCTCATCATTCTTAGGAGGTCATTCTTGGCCACCACTACGTGATGTATTGATATGAAAAACAATACGCTACCTTTTGATGTGGGGGATGATCATGTGGAGTTTAATTTGCTAAAAGTTGCTAAATTTCCTTCCAAATCTGATGAGTGCAAGAAGATTGATGATGTTGATGGATTGATATAGGAAACTATGTTTAACCGTGATTCTAATGATCCTCTCGAGCACTTGATGTTGAACAACAACACTACTAAGGATGAAAATCCCGACATAGCCAAGTGTGCCCAACTTTTGGAAGTCTCCCCACCAATTCCGCCTTCCATTGCTAAGGTGGAACCATTACAAGATGAAAATAACCCCTCATCCGATGAGGCAAAAGCTCCTGATGTAGAACTGAAACTTCTCTCTTCATCCCTGAAGTATGAATTTTTTGGACCAGAATCTACATATCCTGTGATTGTGAATGCAAGTTTGAATGCATCTCAAATCGACTCTTTGCTTAGAGTACTTAGGAAGCATTGTAAAGCCATAGGATACACCCTTGATGACTTAAAAGGAATTCATCCTTCCTTATGCATGCATCGAGTCTTCATGGAAGACAACCATAAGCCCTCAATTGAACACTAAAGAAGATTAAACCCTAGCATGCAAGAGGTGGTAAAAAAGGAAATTTTGAAGTTACTTAAAGCCGGTATTATCTAACCTATCTCCGATAGTAAGTGGGTAAGCCCCATCCATGTTCTACCTAAGAAAGGAGGGATGACTGTTGTCAAAAATGAGAATAATAAGCTAATCCCTACTACGACTGTCACAGGCTGACGTATGTGCATTGATTAGCAGAAATTGAATAAAACTACCCGTAAAGATCACTTCCCCTTTCCCTTCATTGACCAAATGCTTAAACGGTTGCCTCAAAACTTATATTTTTGCTACTTAGATGGATATTCGGGATTGTTTTAAATCCATATCCATCCTAATGATCAAGAAAAGACTACTTTTACATGCGCTTATGGTACATATGCTTATAAAAGAATGCCATTTAGGTTGTGAAATGCCCCTGCCACATTTCAACGTTGTCTGATGGCTATTTTCACTTATTTTATTGAGGGCATAATAGAAGTCTTTATAGATGATTTTCTGTGTATGGTGCAACTTATGACCATTGCTTGAATAACTTGTCTAAGGTTTTACAAAGATGCAAAGATGCGAATTTGATCTTGAATTAGGAGAAATATCATTTTATAGTGCAAGAGGGGGTTGTCCTTGGTCATGTTGTCTTTAACAAAGGCATTGAAGTTGACAAAGCAAAGATGGAGGTGATTGAGAAATTACACCACCAAATTCTGTAAATGGTGTGAGGAGTTTTCTCAAACACGTTGGCTTTTACCGGCAGTTCGTAAAGGATTTTTCAAAAATTACAAAACCTCTCACCAATTAAGGATGTTCCTTTTGAGTTTAATGAAGAATGCTTGAGTGCTTTTCACAGCTTAAAAGAGGTATTAATCATCGCTCCAGTAATGCAAGGTCCAGACTGGGAGCTACCTTTTGAAGCAATGTGCGATGCAAGTGACTATGTAATGGTGCTATTCTTGGCCAATGCAAGGACAATAAGCCATACATCATATACTATGCGAGTCGCACTCTTGACGGGGCTCAAGTGTATTCTGCCACGACAGAGAAGGAATTCTTAGCGGTTGTCTTTGCCTTAGAAAAATTTCAATCCTACTTGATCAATTCTAAGGTTATTGTTTTTGCAGATCATGCCACTTTTAAACATTTAATGAAGAAATCCGACTCCAAACCCCGACTCATTTGATGGGTCCTCCTTCTTGAAGATTTTGATTTGGAGATCAAAGATGAGGCCGGGTTGGCGAATGTGGTTGCCGATCATCTATCTCACCTAGGCCCTGAGGCTACTTTTAGTGAAGAGCTCCCCATTGATGACTCTTTCCCCGATGAGCAGCTATTCGGTATTTCCTAACAAGCTACCCCGTGGTATGCTGATTTGGTTAACTTCAAGGTGTGCAAAGTGTTACCTCCTGGTTTGTCCTACCAACAAAGAAAGAAGTTCTTTACCGATGCCAAATACTATGTGTGGGAAGAGCCTTTTCTTTACAAGCTGTGTGGAGATAGGATTTATAGAAGATGTTTGCCTGAAGATGAGGTCCGTAGCGTCTTGCATCATTGCCATACTTTAACTTATGGTGACCACTTTGGAACATATAAAATGATTGCAAAAGTAGTCCAAGCAGGCTTCTATTGGCCCACGCTCTTTAAGAACGCAAGCAAATTTATCACGACTTGCGATAGATGTCAGCTAACAGGGAATATTTTCAAGAGGCATGAAATGTTTTAGAGTGGTATACTTAAGGAGGAGTTGTTTAATGTATGGGGAATTGACTTCATGGGTCCCTTTCCTCCTTCCCATAACACCCTTTATATCCTTATAGCGGTTGACTATGTTTTTGAGTGGGTGGAAGCTGTTGCCACCCCAACAAATGATTCCAAGGTTGTCCTTAAGTTTCTTAAGACAAATATTTTCGAAAGGTTTGGCACGCCAAGAGCTCTTCTTAGTAAGAATGGCACATACATTTGCAACAAGCCTCTTGAGTCGCTATTAAAAAAATATGGGGTATTTCATAAGATCGCTACGTCTTACCATCCCCAACAAGTAGGCAAGTGGAGCTCTCGAATAGAGAATTGAAGAGTATATTGGAGAAAATGGCGGATCAAAGCCACAAAGATTGGTCTTTTAAGCTTGGTGATGCTCTTTGGGCTTATTGCATCACCTGTAAGACTCCTCTAGGAACCACTGCTTGTTGCTTGGTGTTTGGGAAGTCTTTTCACTTGCTGATAGAGATAGAACATAAGGGATATAAGGCAATAAAGACACTCAATTTTGATCTTCATGGAACCGGAGAATGGAGACTCTTGCAAATAAATGCGCTAGATGAACTGAGGTTGGAGGCTTCTGAGAGTTCACGTATTTACAAAGAGTGAACTAAGAAATGGCACGATAAACACATCATGAAGAAGAGGTTTGAAAAAGGTGACACGACTCTATTATTCAACTCAAGATTGAGATTATTTCCGACAAATTAAAATCCTAATGATCGGGACCATTTACGGTCACCAAAGTTCAAGCTAGTGGAGCAGTTGAAATACTGAGTGAGTCTACCGATGCATTCACAGTTAATAGACAGCGATTAAAACCATATCTTGTGGGACAATCTATTAATAAAGCAACTGTCCATACACTCACTGATCCGGACCAAGCGTAGAAGTAAGGTCAAGTTCTTGACCTTAAAAAAGCACTTATTGGAAGGCAACCCAAGCCCTTTTTTTCCCCTAGTTTTAATTTTCATTATTTTTGTAGTTGGTATGAGAAAGGAAAAAAAAAAAGAGAGAGAAAAAAAAGAGAAAAGAGAAAAAAAATAAGAAAAAAGAAATATATACATATATATACAATAAAATGTTTGGCACCACAGCGAAAGAGCTTAGCATCGTGGCCGTAGGGTGCCAAACAAGAAAAATAAAAAGAGTTTGGTGTGAGCAGACACTACGGCCTGCCCTTGGTGGACCCTATGGTCTGTGGTGACCTGTTACGGCCCATGGTCAAGGGTTTTGACTGCGGTGACCCCTCATTTCCCCCAAATTCATCTTCTTCTTCAAGCTTGTTTCTCTCTCTACCTCTATTTTCTATCTCTCAAGCCACTCCCTTATTTCTTCTCATTTTTCCTCCATTTTCGCTCAAAATTCATCCTCTTCACCTAAACTCTCTCTTTCTCCCAAAAATTTCATCTCATTCTTCTTCTTCTTCAAACTTATTTGACTTTCATCCATCTAACATACCCATCTTCTTTTCTCTCTAATTCTTCTTCTTTTTACTTAATTCCTTTATTTTTCTTCCTTAAATTTTCTAGTTTAGGTTCTAGTTTTGATTTTTCTTTCATTTTGCAAACAATGACACTTATTAAAAGACAAAAGAGTGTCAAGGAGGTTGGTCCTTGACTGATCCTCAAGTCAAGGACCAACCCGACCTTAAAGGACATGTCGAACCTCCACCAATGTATGTGCTCAAGGTAACATTCCTCACCTCCTTGGTTTGACAAATTCTGATCATGTTGCTAGATATAATTGTTTAAATGAATGCATGGTTGTGGCAACTCGATATTATGATGAGGAATTATTAGCACGTTTAGGAATGTTGGACAATATTATGTGGTTGTTTGCACGAGGTGGTATGGGACACTTCATAAAAATTAAAGAGCATACATACTAGAACCTAGCCCTAGAGTTCCTGAGTACACTTCATGTCGAGATCACTAGAGGGCCTCAATATCAAGCCGGGTACATTTCTTTCTTTCTATAAGGACCATTATATGGACTGAACTTAGGTGCCTTTAATAGTATATTCGATTTTTCACCTAGTATGTATTTACTGAGCCGACAAGTCCCCCGCAAATTCAACCCAAATGCATTTCAGGGTGAGCTTTCAAGATAACACTAGTTCATCCAAGTGCACATATATGAGGAACCATTGCATTCGGGTAGCCCAGCGTATCCTAGCTTGCTGTTTCTTTGCTCGAGATGATAGTTTGAATGTCTCGAGATTATCTGAGTTATATTTTTTGTCCTGTATGCTTGACGGTGTCCAACTTGACCCCGGTTCATTTTTAGCTAGGCAATGGCATAATGCTGTTGTTAGCACAAAGGGTAAGATAGGCATAGGTGGTATTATGACTACTATTGCTCGATTTTTAAATATTGAGCCCAACCTTGAGGATAGAGTCTCTGGGTCCGAGTAGCTTAATCAAGCTGCTTTTGAAATCATAGACTTTCGTAAAGTAGAGACTGGGTGTTTGTGTTAGATTTACCCTTGGGATCGGCCTTTTCTGCTTCTTAATGTTGATCACACAACCTTACTTCACTGGACTAACCTTTATTGGGTACTTGGTGATGCTGAGGTTGTTTAACCTGCACCCCACCCTCAACCCCCTCAATCTAGTCAAGCAGGACCTAGCTCTTCCTCCCAACCACCCCTTACTGACTATGCCGACCTACACGCCACCCTTAGATCTATCCAGGAGGAGAAAGTGTCCCTCCAAGCTTATGTTGCTTCTAAGAACACAGCTCTTTGCGATTTTGTCTAAGAACGCCACAACGAGTTTCGTGGGATGCTTGCTACCCAGACACAATATTTTCAGGATTATAGGGCTTATTTAAAGATTTGGTGCGATTGACATATCTCTTATGGCCAATCACCTCATCCTACTTTCCACCTCCTTTTTGATTGCTTTGTGCTACTCCCCTTCCCTTTTTCTCTTTGTGTCCACATTAAATCCAAGCATGGGGCAGTTAGTCACTATATTTGGCGTCTAATGCCTTATCTGATTTTGTGTGCCTGTGTGTTATATATATTGTTTGTGATAGTTGTTTCTAGAACTTTATTTTAGGTTTTCAATTTTATCTGGTTAGAAGCACTTTAGTAGTATATTTAGTTTTTCTTTTTCTTTTCATTTTAGGTTGCATTTTTATGCTAGTTTCTTTTCATTGATTTTGCATTTTTAGGATTTTAGATTGCTTTTTAACAAAAAATAGGATTTTATATTTGCTTTTAACAAAAAAAGGCAAAAAAGAAGGAAAAAAAGAAAGAAAAACAAAGGAGAAAAAATCCTCTGATGATGATGTTTGTAGACTAGGCAAATTTCTTGGTTTCTATCCTTTGGTTTGCCTAATTGTGCATAAATATATTTGAGAATGAGTTTTCAAAATGAGCTTCATGTTTTGATCGCATGTTGAGTGCGAGTTGATTATCCCATAACTCTCTACATGAACCTTGGCATATGTTTACTAATGAGCTAGTTATTACTTTGGTATATGTCTCATGAGGATTTGAGCTTTTAGAGACTATTTATCAATTTAGTATCATGTTTCTTTCATGTGTGACTCTTCCTTAACATCAATTCTTTGAAACTTGCTTTGACTCTCATTCAAGACCACATTTCGCATTTGCATTTAGGCAATATGATTGAGGCATTCTTTGATTTGTTAAACCCAATGACCAAATAGCCACCTTTGTTGTGTATTATATCCTTTGCTAGCTCCTTTGAGCTTATATTCGTTTTTCTTGATTTGAGCCTCCTACTATAGCTTATGGCCAAATGATTATCTCACCCTTAAGCTAAGACTAGAGGAGCATTTCATTCTTTTATATCAAGTTTGATTGGGAGCTAGTATGGAGTATTGAGATCTTTTAGTGGATTTTGGTTGTTTGGTGAAGGGGTGAGTAATCTTGTTCCAAAAAAGAAAATCTCTTGTTCTTTTTGAATGAAGTTTAAAGAAGAGTTGGAATTCAAAGTTTGGTATGTGTAGCCCTTGGCTAACTCTTTCGGGAAAATAAAAGGAACAAAAGGAAAAAAAATCAAAAAACAAAAAAATAAGAAAGAAAAAGAGAACACAAAAAAACAAAAAAAAAAGTGAATAATAAAGAGAGTGTTAGCCTTGTTAGAATTGTCAACTTTTATGGTCTTTCAACTTTTGTCTCCTTAATCGGGGATGTATTTTGTTGCTAAATCGTATTGGTTAAAGGAGGATGTGGTAATGATGCATTGCAAACATTTGGCTCTTAGTCTATGGCATCTAGCTCCACATTTCCAAAATATTTGTTCCCCTCTTACCTTTACCCATGGCCCCATTAAACCTTATGAAAGTCTTTATGATTGTCTAGTGTGTTTGCAATTTAGTGATGGCAAATTTGAGAATCTTATCAAACTTGTGGTAGATTTGAGTCTATGAAATGAGAATAGAGGGAACCTATATATATATATATATATATATATATATATATATATATATATATATATATATATATCAAACATATAAGTGATGAGTGCCACATAACTACAGTGAGGTTCTACCGACCTTGCTAGCTTCATTTGTTTTATATGTTGAATGATTGCATTTGATGATTTGAGCTAATTGATTTAAATTTGACATTGTGATTTATCAAGTGGTTTTCGAACTTTTCATTCCCTAGTCTGTTTGCTAAATGGATTTTGCATCTTTTTTAGGCTAACTTTGGATCACCTTTGCCATTAAAACACTACCTATATCTATCTTGAGCAGCTTTTCGCATAATTTTTAGTTTTAGCATTGCTTGAGGACATGTAATAGTTTTAGCATGGGGGAGTTTAATAAGTGCTTAATGTATACATCATTTGAGGACCATTTTGCCACATTTCTAGGAGAATTATGTGCTTTAAGTTACCATTTATACTTCTATTCTCAATTTACATTTGGGGTATGGTTGTTTGATGTGTTTTGCAGGATTTTAGGCCATTTTGACCCTCATTGGATGTATTTTGACCTCCCCTATGGACACTCACGTGATGCTATGCTCGTGGAGCAAGAGAAGAGTAGAAATTCAGTTCCAGCCAAGACTACAGTCGGACCGTGATGCCTGCTACAGACCGTGGTGAGCTGTGTAACTGGCACCTTTTCGTCTTCCTTTAGCTGTGTGGTTGAAAACGTCCATGTTCTTCTATAAAACCTTGTTTTTCAGCAGCAGAAAGAGAGGAGCAAAAAAAACATAGTTTAGTTCATTTTCTTTCTCAAAATTTTACTCTTTAGTTAGGATTTTTTTTAGTTTGATTGGGGTTTTAGTGACAAATCTTGAGTGTGAGTTTGGTTTCAAGGCGGTCTGAAGTCCTTGGCTGAAGGTTGTCTTTGTCAAGCCCTTCCCTCTCAAATTTTAGCTGAATAATTGGTTAGATGTTGAATCTTTAATTATGTGTGAGTAGTTTATTTTGTCTAGGGATTCATTTGTTAATGAAAGTGTAGTTGGATCATGTTCATCATTAGAATTGTGCTTTGATTCGTGATTGGTTTGATTTCATTTTATCAAGTGATTTTAATGTTGTGAGTGGATTTTTGGCTAAAGTTTGCTTACACACTTGAAACAATTGAGTGCAAAACTAAAAGGTAACATCTGATCGTTAGACTGCTGGATAAAACCTAACATAGTGTCGATTCAAAAGAGAGATTTGCATGTTAGGAGGACTAGAGAGTAATCAAAACTATTTAACTTAGATTAAGACAAATTGGTTTGAAAGAGCGACATTTGGTTAGTTTAGGCAATTTGGTTGATTTCGAAAGAATATACTAAATTCTTGATAGATTGCAATTCCTCGAAATTATCTGATTAGAGAAAAGTGCATGTTTATCATTTTGATCCAATCACCTTTCTTAACTGCATAAATCCCTAAACGTTTCTTCTAGATTGAATTTAGAATTAGTAGATTTGAAGTTGTTGAATCAAAACTCCTTAATTTAGTCTTTGCTTAGCATTTTTTGATAGCCAAAGCTCAATAGATTACTTTGGTCCCTGAGAAAGATCTTTTTATCTATACTATGACTAGCCATGCGCTTGCAGCAGTGGTCACTATTCGACACCAATGCTCCGAAGCGCTTTCAACAATTCCAAGCCACAAATAAGCTAAATATCACATGCAAACCTAATTGTTTGTGTTTCATAAAAATTCATGTCACAAATTCATAGAAATAATATGCAGTTCTTGGAGCAGAAGTGCACTTCGCAACACCATGGCCAAGAGAGCATTGTCCTCAATCACATGCACATATATATGCATGAAATAGGGAGAGGAGAAGCAAGCAACTTAGGAATCAATCTCCCAGGATAGTATCATCATACTCTTCATCCTCATCCTCATCCTCATTCTCATCTTTCATGTTGTGGAGGGCTAATCAAACGTGGTTACGATCCTAAGCCGGAAGCTTGTTGCATATGAAAAAAGGCTTGCATTTGCTGATTGATACCCATCATTTGTTGGGTCACGCATTTGCTCCCTTAACATTTCCCATTAGTTCCTTGTTGCTTTGGCTTATTATTTGGTTAGATTCCTATAATTGCTTATATTTGTCTATAAGCATCCGATACATTTTAGTATGCAAAGTGAGCTCACCCTTCAAGTTGGTCACCGCACCCCTTAGATCATTCAGTTCCTCTTGGGATGGCACATGACCTATACTTGCTGAAGACTATTTATATGAAGTTTACATTAGTAATAATAACTTAAATTATCCTAAAGCTAGGTTGTACTCAACATTAATATTAATGAATCAAATACAATACTGTTCAAAATTTACTATACCGACTCATTGAGAGGGACTGAAGTAAGAGGATTCCTTAATATTGATGAGATAATTTCCAATGTCATAAATACGACCTTTTTTGTTCATACAGGTCTTCACCTACATTTTGCAGTTGAAAGTGATTGAGATGGATCTTGGAAATTGCCATCTGAGGGTCATTGAGAGTTTATAATATTATGAAATTCTTCTTCAAAATATTCCTACAATATCACAACATTTACAAAAAATCAAATATATTATTATTAATGAAATTGTATGAATCTAGATTGAACCACTAATTAAGATTGAACATCAAGAATAATTTATGTATATTTGTTATAATTTCTTATAAACCCAATGTCCATTTTCTTTGCCATGAAGTTTGTGAGTGCACATGAATAACTCAACAATTGTGGGATCCATACCAAGTTATTCCCTCTACGTGCGAAACAAATTTAGAAAACACATGAAACACCACACCAAAACAAATAGCTAAAAAAGTTGTAAGATGTAAAGTTAGTTACCAGAGGCCTCCTATGCTCATGCATAGTGATCGAGTCACAAGTGTTGAGAAATGGTCTAAGAATTTTTGGATCACCAAGGTAATTTTTTTGGGCTTGTTCACATAATTTCTTATGCTATTCATTTGCTTAATATTGTTTGAGTCCTATCCATTGATCCTCACCAAGCTATTTAGGTTGCTTGTAAAACATCCTTGCTTTGCTAAGGAAGTTCCTCAAATGTGAATCACCTTTATTTTCAAAATTTCTCCTAATTTGACCCGTATGGATAGGATATCAAGTGAACCACTTCTACAATTAAGAAGACAACAAACACATCGAATAATGTTATAATAATGAATCAAGTACACATAAAGTGTTAATATGTAGTCACTTTAGTTGCCTTGAATTCTCCAAACCTTAAATCCCGAACAAATTTAGGCACTTTACCCTAAGACCGCCAAGGTGCATTATATTTGCCTTGAAAGATCAAAGAAACCAAGCAATAGCACCATCATTTGGGATAAACCTATTTCAACAGTACACATCAGATTAACATCACATGGCATAAAATACTTCGAATTAGAAATAAGTAACTCCGTCTGACTCGCCTGTTACCATCTAGCATAATATGCTGCATGGTTCTAGTGCTTCCATGACTAGATTATACTTCACTATCTTCAGTTCTAATGTCTTATTGGGACTGGTTAGAGTTAAGGTCAATTGTATGGGCAGTGTTAAAGGGTTCATAGTGCTAGCAATAGACGTGTTGTTTGAAATGTTATATCCAACTGTTGGTACATTAATCTCGGTTCAAGATATATAGGTTATGATGGGGGAATGAACCCATAGGAACTATCCCAAATTGATTAGGGATTAGAATTATTCCTGACACACTTAGCATGTAAACGCTCATGGTTACAGCTAGGGGAAATGTGGTATGATGTGTTTGGGAGGAACGTTAATCAATGTCTATAGTACTAGGATGTGTGCTGGATTATCGCAAATAGAGGACTTACCTCGACAAGGGGTGAAATTCATACCTAAAATACTTGACAACAAATGCAAGTACAAATAACGATTGTACATATCAACAATTTACTTGCACAACATAATAGATGGAGAATAGCAAGTTTCAAAATTATTTCTCCAAGTTTCAAAATTAACACATAATAACAGTAACTTCATAGCCAAGTGTTACAAAACTAAGAAATAAAATACATAGCAATTCATAAGCATTCAATTGTCTGCATCATCTTTATCATCATTCTCACCCCCATCCTTATCATCATTCTGATCATCATCATCATTATCATCACCATATACATGTAGTATCTCCCTCTACGTCATCTGTTTCATTCCCATCATCTGACTTAGCCTTTTCATCGCCCTCATCCTCTTTTTCCTCAACTATGTCATCATTTACTTGAATAAATAGAAACACCTGTATCATCATTAACCTCTTCTAGTGGCACATTTTCATCCACTAATGATGTATGGATAGCATCATTAACAAGTTTTACGAGTGTCATCATACCCGTTTGTTGATAAGCAATAGGTGGAGTATTTTTCTTATCTAATTTGCCATTTGATTTGGTTGGTATGACAACAAGTAATTCCATCACTATATTCTGTCATTATTTGGCCTTTTTTAGTATTAAGGGTAACCACTTCTCGAATTTGGGCTTTGCTGAGCCCAGTGGTAAAGCCAGGATTTTAAAGGAGTGTTAATAATAATAGCATACACTACATAAAATTTAACATTAGTTATAAAACCAAAATTAAATGATCACTGCATTACATTTAATCCAGTTATCCTCAAGGAGACCTTATATTTTCAAAGCAATACAAAATATTATTATTAGCAGTGGTGGAACTTGAAGCATATTCATGAGAGGGGGTTGACTAATGTATATAGTATGTAATCACCCTCCCCCCAAAAATATAGCTCAATTTACTAAATACATTAAAACACTAAAAAACGAGATGTCTGCCTCAAACTCGTGAACATCTAGCCCTAGATTATAAGCACATGCTAAACCACTTTGGTAGCTTGATCTTAGTTGTCACTTTACAACTCAAATTTTATTTATTTATTCTTGATTTTTTTTTGCTGACATGAATTTTTTTGGGGGAGGGCGTCAATAGACCCCACTGACTCCGCGCACCATCTACCACTGGCTGAGCCTCATTATGTTATACATTATCCTACGCCTATGGATGGCCAATTTGCTTATCCAACCACAATTAGTTTGGCACTTTCCCCCCAAATGAACATTTTGTTTTCTTTTTTTGTTGTTGGTTTTGTGCCTCTATTTTAGCAAAATCAAGTCACTATTGGCTCATGAAATAGTGGAGCTCTCTCATAAGAAATTCTCATCATTCATGAGACTCGAACCTGAAACCTTACTTAAGGGGAACAAGTGTCTAACCATTTGAATTAAGTTGTATTGGTTTGTTTTTCTTCTTTATACGAAAATAGAATAGCCAATAGTGTACATGACAATCTTATAAATTGTTTCATGATACTAAGTGATAGTGGGACCCTAAGGACATAGTTGTAATTTTATATCATTTCTGCTAATACAAACATAGATCCATAAGCTCCCAGTTGGTGGACCCGCGTTCCTTCTAGATTCTGTTACATAGTATTAGACTCATAGCCTGCAAAATCCCTAACATCCTGAATTGGCTACCTAGCTTCTCCTCCCACCAGCTCGTGCTCCACCAGGAACTCTCTCTCTCTCTCTCTCTCTGCCACCATGATGATCCCTATAAGAGCCTTTTTTGGTCTTAAGTACTTCTCCTTCTCCGTAGAACTTCCACTATCCACCACTATCATCGATCACCACTCATCTGCCTCCCATATCATCAAGTCTGAATCCTTTTGATGGCTAGTTGCAATTGCATCCTTTTTCCTATTGCTATACAACATTGGATCTATCCCAATTAGCCTTTATCGTCGTATCTCTTAGCTGCGACTTATGGGCGCTTCTATTGCCACCCACTTTCTACCCCTACCGTAGCTGTGGTTGTCGTGGTCGGAGTAAAATCAGACACTATTCATGAATAATATGTTCATTTATGGGAGTTCTAGCACTCATCCGAATCCTAATCCCATACAGTTCCTCGACTCATTGCTTGCGAGCCTCTCTTTTGGGCCCTCTTCCACTTACAGTGAAGCTTCGCATCCCCAGCCATCTACTAACCCAAGTACGGTCACTAGCATGATTGATAATCTACTTATGGTCCTAACGATCACCTCACATGGTGCCAACAATTTATTGCCCACCTTATCGCTTAAAACATGCTTGGCTTCATTGATGGTAGACTCTCACCACCTTTCACACATATTGTTGACGCTATGGGCCATAAGCAACCTAATCCCTTATTTTATCAATGGTTACGAGGTGATCAGCAAGTTCGGTCATGGTTTTTTGCTACTGTGTTAAAAGATATCAACATTGAGATCTACGCCCTATAACATCCTTAATCTAGTGTCATCTCCACTAGCGTGTCCTTACCACTGGCCTTACCAAAACCCTTGAATTGAAATGTTGTCTCACTACCTTACGAAAGTTCGATTGTGCTTATCTTTGTTAAATTAACGTAATTGTCCACTCCCTCGCCGCTACCAACGCTCTTCTTACTGAACAAGAGTTGGTACAATATACCTTGTTCAGTCTTGATGGTTTGTACGACACTTTAGTTATCGCTAGAGCTTATTTTCATGGAAATCTAACATCTGATACATTGCATTCCAAACTTATCCTTTATGAGCAATGACTCTCTCATCTTTATGAGCACTCTAATGTCACTTAGCAAGCCTCCATCATTGTCACCACTAACCAGTTCCACCCAATCCTCCAACACCACCACCAATCAGTGTGGTGGATAAGGGAATAGGCATGGAGGCCAAGGCTGGGACGAGGAGGTGGTCATGGTCGTGGCTCTAGAGGAGGTCGTGGAAACCAATCTCAGCAACAATAATCTTTATCTGCTAGGCACACTCAACTTGCGTTAGGTATTTGTATTGTTCATAGCTGCACTATTGCATTTACTATTCCTTATTCTTTAGGGTCCAAGTCATAGTCCAGCATTAATCCTAATGATTCCCTCCACCCCTAGTTGTTTGTCAATTATGTTTTTAGCTTGGACAAGCTGTTGCCTTATGTCCCTGCTGTTTTTGTGCTCTAGCCTAGTCTCAACCCTCTGCCTCTACTCCTACTGATTTGGCTATCGTTCAGTCTGGTGAGGGTAACAATGCAACTTGGTACCCAGATTCAGAAGCAACTACCTTCATGAGCCCACTGAAGGTATATTCTCCTCTAAATCAATTTACAAGGGTATAAGTTCTGTTATTGTTGGTGATGGCTCTAGCTTACCCATTTGTCATGTTGGTCAAGCTACTTTGAACACACCTACTGAACCTCCCAAGTTGAGTCATGTTTTTCATGTTCTTGGTTTAAAGTATAATTTGCTCTTTGTGCATCAATTATGTATTTATGTAAGGCTAATAGCTGCAAGGTTAACTATAATGCTTCTTCTGTGCATATTAAGGACAAGGCAATGGGGACAACAATTTTGAAGAGAACTAGTAATAATGGTGTCTACTTTATTTCTTCCTCTAGACCACATGCTGGCAATGATCGTTATTCGGGGCATCGGGTGATGTTTGACATAATGGGCTAGGTGATTGTGGTTCTATGGTATTATCCTAAGCATAAAAAACTTCATTGTATTTGAGTCTTAAGCTTTCCAATAAATGCGTTGCTTATAAAAATAGGCAAAGCTCATCGATTACTCTTTAATACTATGTAGCATTGCTTTAGCTAGTACAGCTTTATATTTGATTCACTCTAATGTTTGACATTCTCTTATTTCTTCTAACTTGGCTTATCCTTATTATGTGTGTTTTGTGGATGACTTTACTTGATATATATGGATTTCTTCTATGAAACATAAACACGAGGTATGTTGAA
Source organism: Carnegiea gigantea (assembly GCA_029747015.1). Taxonomy (NCBI): domain Eukaryota; kingdom Viridiplantae; phylum Streptophyta; class Magnoliopsida; order Caryophyllales; family Cactaceae; genus Carnegiea; species Carnegiea gigantea. The sequence continues at coordinate 154,142 of JAKOGI010001194.1, forward strand.
TTTTTCTTGTTTTTCAAAAGTTGGTAGAAAATCTTTTTAATAAGAAAATTAGAATTTTTAAAGTGATGGTGGAAAAAAATTTGTCCTCGTACACCTGAACACAATGGTGTGGTAGAACGAAAGCATCTTTATATTGTTGGAGTGGCTCGTACTCTTATACCAGAGGCTAATTTACTTAGTTAACTCTGGATTAATGCTACTACCTACACAACCACTTACCTTATCAATCATCTCCCCACATTTGTCCTAGATGAATATTCTCCTTTTGAATGGCTTTTTAATCAAGCTCCTTATTGTTCTTAAAGCGTTTAGGAGTGAATGTTTTCCTACCATCCTTAATCTACCCCAGAAATTATCTTCTAGATCTCATAGGTGTATTTTTCTTAGTTATGCTTCTAATTATAAGGGTTACTAATGCTTTGATCATCAAATGGGTAATATTTATATGAGTCATCATGTTCTCTTTCATGAAGATGTTTCATCACAACTTTCACTTGTGCCCTCCAAAGTGTCCACCCAAGCCATGTCCCTTGCTGGGCTTGTTGTCACCACTATTTGCTCCACCTCTTAGCCTCTCCAGCTCCAACTCATATCCTTCTGACTTGTATGGATAGCCCATTTCCACCACTATAATAGCTCCAGTTGAGATCAAGGGGCTACTTACTCTGCCCACTTCTCAGTTGCATACCTACCTCTTTCACATAGCGTAGCCTAATCCCACAGTACGACCTAGCTCCTTTCTTGGACCTCCACTTATATCCTTCTGTTGGGTCAACCCAGTGCCTCTCCGTAGTCCTCCAGTCTAGATCTCCCTGCGACCCAGCCCAACTCCACTTCTAGCTCATCACCTTCTTCCTCTTCATCCCTCAAACACGGCCTGCTTCTTTCTCAACCCAGTAATCTGTATCCTATGTAAAATAGGTCGAGGTTTAATGTGTCTAAACTATGTGTCCTCTTGTCCTTATGTGCATCTACATCTATTGGTTTTGAGCCTACTTGTTATTCACAACCATCTAAGTACCCTGAACAGGTTGATGCCATGGCAAAAGAGTTCAGTGTGCTTGTTTAAAACGATACTTGGACCCTAGTCCCTTACCATTGTAATGTGAATTTTTTAACCTGTAATGGGCCTATAGGAATAAGTATCATGTGGATGGGAGTATTGAGCGCCACAAGGCTTGATTGGTTGTTGATACATGCCAAGCCCCAAGTGAACTCCTTGCTACACCCACATCCGCAGCAAAATCTAAACCAACTTTCCTTGGTCAAGATGGTCATCCCTCTAGCATTTCCCTCAGGTTTGACTTAGCTTTTCACTAACTAATTAATATCTAATTGGGGGATCATTAATTAGTTGAGAAGTTTAGGGAGTTAACTTTAGGATGATGCAATAAAATCCCGAGTTAGGTTGCATTTTAATTCCCTAAATGGATGGAAACTCTAACTTACACAGTGTAGGTTTTTATTGGAAAACTTACCTAATTTGGGTCAAATTTAAATCCTAGTGAACGAAGCCCAAATGTGAAAATCCTAAGCTTTTCGGATTCCTTTAGATGTCTATTTTATCCCCATGTGCTAAAATTTGCCACTGGTTTCCAATATTAGGATAAATGGCCTAAATATGTGGAATGTGCATAAAATCTGAATTTTAAACTAATTTGGAATTTGGCCTTAACTGAGGATGATACAAGTATCACCACCCTTGAAATTAATTAGTATGGGGTGATTCTACACATACCAAGGAAGATTTTCTAAGTAGCGGGGCCCTCATTCGTAGTGTAGAGCCTCCTAGAAGCCTCGTAGAGGGAGGGAAAGAATCCTAGAAAAATACAACTCACCCTTGATTGTAATGCTCTCCGTAATTTCTTTATTTTCCTAAGATAATTTGTAATTCCCCTATTGGTACACTTACCCTACTATTGTAAAAACTAATCTCGCTCCCCCCTTTAGGTATTTATAGATCCCAATACCTCCATATAAACTCAGCTGGAATTGAACTATGAATGGAAAAGCATATGGTTGTTTTCTCTCACTCAAATATTTACATCTTTATCTCTTTAATTAGGAGTGGTGGGTAGAGTCTTTCATTTAGAATTCTTCTTTGGTGGTTAAGAACCTTTAGAAGATAAATTTGGTGGAAAGTTTTGAGTCTTTCCTTTAGAGGTCTTCTTGGGTGGCTATGAGCCTCTAAGAGAGGGACTTGGTGAGAAGTGTTTTATCTATCTTTTAGGCCTTACGTTTGGTCAAAACTCACAATCTTATTGATGGTTTAGGATTAAATCTAAAAGAAGCATTCTTTGGTGTGATTATCTTCCTTATTACCTTTGATCTTGAGTGGTTATGGATTCCATTCCTTATCCAGTTGGTATTAGAGCTAAGGCTTCTTTTTCGTGGTTATTGAATAAAAAACTCCATTAATTAAGATAGCTCTTTAGCTTTTCGATTTCATCCCAAAAACTCACACTTTGGCTCTTCAAAATTTCCTTTCATTTACCTACCTTCATCAACCTTTATGAGTCCACAATAGCAAAAATACAATCCCTAAAACTTCATAAAAAGCCTTTATAAAAAGCCATCAAAGAAGTACAAGGCAGAAATTTAGCATGTTCTACCTATGCTGCTTAGCAGGATTGTGCCCCCTTTCCTACACTTTCATTCCTATTCTAGAGGTTTTACATAGCCACCTCGTGCCATTGATTACAAACATGCCACTCTCATTTTCATTGCTTTCGTTGTCTGTCCCACCTCTTGCACATTCGTGGTTCCTCTGTTTCTATCATTTTTCCTCTTTTCATCTTATAAATTACTACCATGACCGGTGAGGAAGATGCTTCTCGCTCTAAGGGCATTCTTTCTTAGCAAGCCTATGAGATAGAGGCGGCCATTGTTAAGTTTCAAGCTCAAGTAAGAAAGCTAGCAAGCAACTTGCTCATATGAAAAAGGCCATGGAAGAGCCTCCGTACTTTGATGGTATTAGTTTGGATCCTCCCATCTATTTGAGATGGGTTCAAATACTTGAAGATTATTTTGAGGCAAAAGGATGCTCGGATGAAGAAAGCCACTTAAAAACTCCAAGGTTATGCCTAATATTGGTTCAAATGGCTTAGGAGGAAGAGAACTCTTCAAACCAAGCCTAGAATCAAGACTTGGAGTTGGCTCAAATCATACATAAGTGTGCGATTCTATCAAGATCTACTCCTTGTTAAAGAACTTGATAAGGAAAGATCTATTACCAACAAGGAGATGAGCTTACATTAGTTTTTGATGAGAAAAGAGAAAGAGAAAGCTTGGCCATAGATGAGAGCACCTTTAAAGCTCCCATTCAAATGGATTCTACACTAGCTCCTTCCTTTAAAGAAATAATGGAGGTTCAAGTTCAAGTTCTACAAGAAGAGGAGGCCAGCATGGGATAAGAACAGGCCAAGCAAGAAAATGAGATCCTTTTAGACCTTGAAGAGAAATAAGTTGACTCAAAGCCCAATTTAGAGGTTATACTACCTATTGTTTCTTAATGTCACTCTTATCTTCTCCATTGTCCTAATTTGGGAATTGAGATAAACATCACCTAAAAACAAAAGCACTATTTTCATTCTCAATGAGCAAGTTTAGAAACAAGGCCATGTATGAGATGTTTCCTTTGAGTGCTAGTCATGTTTTGCTTATTGGATCATGGATGTTTGATTATTATGTGAGTTGCCATGTCCATGACTCCAATGAACACCAAGGGAAAGCATTAGCATTTGTTTCTTTATCCTTACCTCACAAATACAAACTAAGGGAGAGATATGAGAAAAGCCCCTACAAGAGTGGAACAGAAAAAGAGTGTGCCACTAGTAAGAGTAAGCCTCAAATTGCCTTACTAATGGTAAAGCTAGACAAATGTGAGGGAGTGGAATCTTCACCCCTTATAGCTTGCTAAGAGGTTGAGGATGAAATCCCAAAAGAACAAATTCCTAAGGTCCTATTGCCCATCAAAATGGTGCTAGAAGAAACCCCTTATGAGGGTGGTCAAGCCAGAAGTGACACCTCTCTTGAGTATGATGGGTTTAAGTTATCTTATAATGAGAATGTTGAGATCATCAATAAGCTCATGAAGTCTATGAGAGCTACTCATTTGTTTGATGTTCTCCCAAAGATCTTTAACAACTTCTACACATTCAAAAGGAGAGGGCTCGTTAGTACCTTGGGTGTCTTCAAACCTAAGAATGGTAAAAGAAATGCAAGGTTTATGTCAAGGAATTTTAATCTCAAGAATTTGGGGGACAATCCTTCTCAAGATGGGGAGGTTGATGCATACTGAGCCCCAAGCGAACTCTTAGCTATAGCCTTATCCAGACCAAAATCCAAGCCAATTTGCTTGGTCAAGACGGTCGCCCTGCAGTATTTCACTCGGGTTTAACTTGGCTTCTCACTAACTAGTCGAAGTCTAATTGGGACAATCTATACTTCGTTGAGAAGTCTAGGAAGTCAATTTACGATGATGCAATAAAATCCCGAGTTAGGTTGCATTTTAATTGTCTAAAGTGATGAACATCTCAACTTGCGCAGTGCAAATTTTTGTCGGAAAACTTACCAAATTTAGGTCAAGTTTAAATCCTACCAAACGGATCCCAAACAAAAAAAGCCTAAGCTTTTATGATTCGCTAAGATGTCTATTTTAGCCCTATGTGGTAAAATTTAGCAGTGGTTTCTAATATTAGGAGAAATGGCCTAAATATATGCAGTGTGCATAAAATTTTAGTCATGGACCAATTTAGAATTTGGCCTTAATTCAGGAGGATACAGCTATTATCCTTAAGATTAATTAGCATTGGGTGATTCCACACATACCAAGGAAGAGTTTTCAAGAGGCAAGGTCCCTATTAGAGATGTAAAGCCTTCTAGAAGCCTCCTAGAAGAAGAACAAGACCATTGGGAAAATACAGCTCACACTAGTTGTAATGATCTCAGTGATTTAATTTTTTTAAGATAATTTATAATTCTCCTATTAGTACACTTACCCCATTTCTGTAACAACTAATCCCTCCGTAATTGTGGGTATTTAAAGACCCCAATACCTTCATGCAAACTCAGCTAGAGTTGAATTATGAATGGAAAGTCATATAGCCATTTTCTCTCACTAAAATCTCTACATCTTTATCTCTTTAATTAAGATTAGTGACTAGAGTCTTTCTTTTAGAATTCTTCTTGGTGTCTGAGAACCTTTACGAGAGGAATTTGGTGGAAAATTTTTAGTCTTTCCTTTAGAGCTCTTCTTGGGTAGCGATGAGCCTTTAAGAGAGAAACCTAGTGGGAAGTGTTTTATCTATCTTTTGGGTCTTACTTTAGGTCAAAACTCATAATCTTATTGATTGCTTGAGATTGAATCCAAAAAAAGCATCCTTTGGTGTGATTATTTTCCTTATTACCTTTGATCTTAGAAGCTTGAGGATTCCATCCTTTATTAGTTGTTTGTGAGTTTGGCTAGCAGGCTGGATTGGACTACCATGGCACCTTTAGCACAGTTGTAAAGCGCACTACCATCTATATTATTCTTTCTTTATCCATTTCTCATGGCTAGGTTATGAGGCAATTGGAACTTAAGAATGCCTTATAGTTATTGTAATGAAGAGGTCTTAGCCATAAGGTTTTGTTAATTCTGATTACCTACACCATGTGTGCAAATTGGATAAGTCTTTATATCAGTTGAAACAAGATCCGGTATTGGTTTCACAAATTTAGCACTTTTTTGCTTTCTTTTGGCTTTACTTGCAGTCAAACTGGCTTCTTCATGTTCATTTTCTGGGCTTCTGATGTTCTCCTCATACTTCTCTAAAATGTCGATGGCATTTTCACTGGTTGCTCTCCTGCTTTTCTACATCACTTTATTCGTCTCCTCTCTACTCAATTTTCAATAAAGGATCTTAGCAATCTTCATTACTTTCTTAGGGTAAAGGCTATATGGACTCCTGATATGCTCTTTCTTTCTCAATCCAAATACATCCAGGATCTTCTTGCTCACTTCAATCTTTCCAAACACAAATCTGTTTGCACCCCACCTTTTTTCTATAACTACATTATCCTTAATGGATAGGGAATTACATTTTGATCCCATTGATTATAGTACAGTTGTGGCCCTGTAGTACTTGACTATGATTAGGTCAGATATTGCCTTTACGGTTAATCTTGTATATATCCTAGTTTATGCATGCATCATGTACTACTCACCTTCCTACAGTACAGAGTATCTTTAGATACTTACAGGGCACGACTGTAGGGGTTGGTTCTAAAAAAGATGGCTCATCTTAATGTTGTCATGGTTTACTCTGATACTGATTGAGCTGGTTACCCTGATAGTTCTTGATCTACCTCTAAATATGCTGTTCTCTTGGGTCATAATCGTGTTTCTTGGCGTTCAAAGAAACATCTTTTGCATCTAAGTTCTCCACTAAAGTTAAATGTTGAGTTTTTGCCCACACTGGTACTAAGAGTCTATGGATTCACTACTTGCTAACTAACTTAGGCATCCAGATTATTGAATCCACTAAGGTTCTCTGTGATAATATTTCAACCACCTACATTACTGTCAAGCCTGTTCCCCCTGGTCACAACAAGCATATAAAGGTGGACTATTACTTTATTTGAGAACATGTCCCTTATGGTCATCTTATTGTTCCCTACGTTCCCACTCAGCTATAGTTTGTTGATATTTTACTAAGTCTCTTCTCGTAATGGAATTTTTATTTCTCAAGTCTAATTTGTCGGTGCGTCTATCCTTATAGATTGAGGGCACATCGTAGAGGAACTTTAAGGACACAATTGTAGTGTTGTGTTATTCCTACCAATATAAATATTGAACCAGGGGCTCCCAGTTGGCAGAACCACATTCCTCCTAAATTTTGTTACACTAAACTCCTCTTTAGTGGTTTTGTTTTATCAACCAACTTTTTTTTACCTCATAATTCTTTTCGCAAAAGAGGATGATTTCACTCATGTCAAACCTTAGGAAAGAAGGAATTTCTTTTGAAAACAATAATAATGCTTAAAAACAAGACCCTAAATTTATACAAACGGAACATCGCATAAATCTCTTGTCCACTGATTAGTAAACCTATGAGTGTTCACCACTAGGATTGAGTAGGACCAATTGAGTAGGACTAGGTACCCAGTCCATTTCCACAGAACCAATCCCGGTCCTGGTTAGAATCGGATCTAAAAAACTGAAATCGGTTCGATTGGAACTGGGTCTAGGATTTTTGGAACCAGTCCCTGAACCGATTGGAATTAGGTCAAGAATCGGGCACTCGGTTCCTAATTTTTTTCTATTTTATTTATTTTATTTCATTTCAATTTTAGGCTTGTAGTTGTGATTTTATGAGAGAACCAATATACCTAGCAAGCTTGCTAATCGATCATCCAAAATTAAATTTAATAGAATGGCAACTATGCATCTACTATGTATTAAACTCCAACTAGGTAGCTAATAAATAGCATTTTATTTCATCTAAGCATACAAAAATGTATCATCTTCTCATAGTATTATACATTAACAAAATATTTAGTCATATCAACATATAGCTCACAATTATAGTGGTATCAGGAGAACAACACCTAATGTCAACTGGTAACCAGGTAACATAGACATTTTTTTAAAAAAAAAGTGATTGGATAGGGCAACTGGGTAACGAGTCCAGTTCCAATTTCAAGTTTTTAGGGCCTAGCTACAGACCATGTTACAACCTGTTCTAGAATTTTGGAACCAGTCCCAAACCGAGTTCAACTGGGTTTGGGTACGGACTTGGTGGGTCCGAACTAGGTCTGGGTCCGAAATCGGGTGCCTGATGTTTTTGCTCATCCCTAACCACACCAACGAGTGGAAGCCCATCAATTTTAAGAGGCATGAAGAAGCCACTATGTGCAACTAACTTCCAACGAAAATTCAAAGATTATATGGGTATCAATTTAATTAGGAAAATTTTGAGAGCTAGTATAAAAATATTGCTTGAAATTTCACCTATATCGACCTTTGTTCCATTGAAAGTTTAAGTTGAAGTTGAAGGCTTAGTAAAACCTCGCTGTTGTGCAACATAAGGGGACTCTTTGTAGCAATTATAATTCAAGCCCAAAGAGCATTTGCATGAGGCCTGAGGGGGTGTGTTATGGTATAAATTCTATTCTTAAACCTTCAATTATTTATTAGTTTAAACTTTTGGTTTGACTTGATTCTTAAATAAACTCTTTCACATACCCCCCCAAAAAAAAAATCCTACCAGTGTCCTACTATTCAATGCCCCATTGAGGTATTCTAGTTATTAATGTAATTTATATTCACAAAAATGGGTTCAATTATGTTGTTTTTTCGGTTATTATGAAATAGCCAATGTCTATGATGTGCGTTATGCTAGCTGAAAAATAGATTGAGTTGGGTCGACCTATTTAATAAACATGTCAATTTCATATAAGTTTTGAAAATAGTTTAGATTTGCTGAAAATTGAAAAATAACATATTTTCATGCTAAATGATAAAATTTTGTAGAAATCAGCTCGGTTTGGGTTGGGTTGATGTTTCTTTTAATAACTTCAGATCAAGCTTATGTCATCTTATCTTGTTGAGTCAGGTTGTCCTAACTCCAGCAAAGCCATAATTTAGACAAAAGATGTAATACTCAGCAAAACAAAGACCAATACAATAATGGAAAAGGTTGCACCATCTTTACACCAGACCAGCTTACCAAAAGCAATAAAGCTATAGGATAAGGACACCTTTTCTGACCAAGTGTGTCTCTTTTAGTCTTTTCCCCATGTCTTAGACTAACAGGCCACTCCCTATTTGATTTATTACTCAAATGCTTTCAATCCACAACTTCTGGTGTGGAACTTCAGCAATTACATCATCATTATAAGCTCCAAGTTGTTGCAAAGGCTCAAGGGAGCTCGTATCCTTAGGCTCTTGTCTGCCAATAAAAGACATATATACCTCTGACCTTCACATCCTTTTTCTTCAATTAACCACGTCTTTCTATGCCACGGTCTTGACACCATATGATTGAGTTTTCCACACCACCCTAATTATCACCTTCGGTAAAGGCCTTGGCCCGGACCTTGAACACAATCTGCCACGAATGGTTAATTTGTTGAATCTTTTTGTAGGGTGTACTTGGTAAGGTAATTTGCTGGATCTTTTTGTAGGGTGTGCATGATTTTTGGAGAAAATCATTTTCCATGAAAAATGTTTTCACAAGAAAAATAATTTTCTACTTACATTTTTTGTTGTTTGGTGGAATGGAAAATCATTTTCTGTCCACCTCATTTTCTGCTGTATGTTAGAATGAAAAACTATTTTCTAAGACAATAATTCTCAGTTGTTGGTATTAATAGGCTAAGTTAAGAGATAACCAGTCAATTTAGTTATCAAATAGCACTTACAAAGTCATAATAATATCTTTATTCAATTGTTCTCCTTGAATTTTTCAAGCCAAATCCTTCTCAGTTTGTCGCTCTTAGCTAGAAAGCCCTTTGCAAGGTTTTCACGCTACACGAGGTGATCAAAAGTGCTACCCAAAAAGTCCTCTTCAAATCCTTCGGTTTTCATCACTTCTTGATAAAGAAGGTCGATGCGAGCTTGAATTTAGATATCTTTTGTAGGGCCACAGCGACTTCTACCATTTGGGTGGAGATATTTTGAAGTTCCAAATCATCGTCATAAGTTCTCTTTCGACTTTTTCTTGATTCCAATGGTGCACTTGAAGTCGATTGTTTATCATTTTCTTTTACAAGCTTATCATCACCGTCACCTTTTTCTTTCAGATTCGCAGTTCCATGAGACAGTATCTCAACATCATCAAATAACTTGGCACCACTTCCTCGAGCGACATCCTTTCTAACCATAATAGCCATTTCATCATACATATCAATTTTCTTGTTAAGATACTTCTTGTGAGTTGGATTCACTTGTTAAAAGAAACAACAACTAATTAGAAAGGAATATCACTATCCATGAAACTGAAACAACAAAAACAACAGCCAACCCTAAAATAACATAAACTGAACAAGACAACTCATAATTCAAAAGACAGTCCTGTTCATGTCACTAACAACCTAACCTGAATAAAAAACCACCCATTTCCCATTTAGACATAGTTGACTTGACCCTTAACCCCCCTCCAGCCTCACTTGGTTTTAGGAATAATAATATTTTCACTGATAATCCAGTCAAGGAGCCACCACAGACGATACAACCACCACAGATTAGCAATAATAATTCCCTTTGAATTGGCATGCTCCTAATAATCTAGTGAAGCCTATGCAACACCCACCATCTCATTACATCCCTTCCGAATCAAATATTTCACTGATAATCTAGTCAACCATTAATCAGACATGCTCCTAATAATCTAATCAAGCTTATGCAACACGCAACATCTCATTACAAGACTACTCATAATTCAAAATTCCCTCTCAATCCAAAGTTCCCTATGAATCCAAAACTCCTTCCAGTTCTGTGTCAAGCTTATGTATAGAAAACACACAACATACTCCTAATAATCAAATCATTTGATGATGTTTGTATTCTCTATCCTAATCCATACCTCAAAGTCTAACACATAGCATGTTCGGTGTCAAGTTTATGTACAGTTCACAAGGCATTACAAACCAGTTTACTAAGGTCGAATCTAAATCCATACCTCAAAGTCCAACCTAGGCAAGGGCAGCATCAGCATCTTAAAAATTTAACTTTCATGCACCATCCTCGAAGCTATCAGTTTGTTCTTGCCAGAAACAAACCAACTTACAGAAAACAACATACAATAGAAAACAAGCACAAGCAACCAGCATAGACAACACATATGTGACACAAGTAAATCAGATATTTCTCTTACTGATGGCAATGACTCAAAAACATAAAACAATAGTAGAGCATACTCTATTCTATGTTATTACTGTAGTACACATATGACATAAGTAAATTAGTTCATCATGTATCCCTCTGATATAGATTTGGTCGTCTCAAATAAAGGATCAGCTTTATGCAACATTACAAATCAGAAAACAATAAGCATGCTCTATTCTGTGTTGTTGTAGTACACATCAGGAGCAACATTACAAATCAGAAAACAATAGTAGAGCAGCAGCAGATTGTTCTAAATTCTCTTGCTGATGGCAATGACCAAAAAAACAGCATTTGTGTCAAGCGAAATAGCTTATGCAACCCATTAAAACATGAGCATTAAAACATGAACATTAATATATACAAACACACCTCAACATTAGTGTTGTACACATCGGGAGACATGCGAATCATTCCCATATTTTCATCCCACTCACAGCCAGATTGGTTTCAAAGTTTGGCTATGATGCCCCAAATATATTTGATGGTTCTTAGATGATTGTCAACGTGATCTGATAGACATTTTACATTAAGCTTCTTTGATATCATATCCGTTACTGCAACAAAGGAACTAAACTTGAAATTGTTGTTCGACCTATTCCTCTTTTTAACCTCATCGTCCAAAAACCTGAGTAGTTCCCTTAACATTGGCTTGGACCAACAGAATTCAATTTTCTTATCCTCGCTAACCTCTTTCATTTTCACTGTGTCCATGCTGTAATAAGGAAACTGAGCAAAATACAAATTAAAAAAAAGTAGAAATCTTTAGACAGGTTCACTATTTGGGTAGCAAAAAAAAGCAAAAATCTTTTTCTGAGCAAAGTAGCAACAAAAGAGTCTACATGCTATTAAAAAACAAATGATATAAGCTTCCTAAGTGTCTGCTAATTTTAACACATTGACCAAACACCAAACTAACCCTAAATTAACAGCAAACACACTACACAACTCTACGAGCTTAGTAGTCTTACCACATTGCATTTGCTATAGCATCCGCTAGATTTTCTTCTCACTCTTCTCTTCGTAGGAGTAGTGGTCTCTGAATATCACGTGAGAACTCCTGATCTACCTCTCTCATGATCAGGTCATTTGGATCAATGCCTCTAAGACAGTTGTGTAACACGCAACACACAAGAGCAACCTTCACTTGAATCATGAATTCCCAAAATGGCTCCGCATCCAACACACAAAATCGCTTTTTGAGCACCCCGAATGCTCTTTCTACACTAATTCTCAAGGAAGAATGTCGTAGATTGAACAATTCATTAGCATTCATTATAGGGGATCTCTCATCGAACTCTTTGAGATGATAACGAACTTTCTTGAATGGGAGGAGGAAGCCTTTTCGAAGACCATAACCAGAATCTAGCAAAAAATACTTTTGTACAAAAGTTCAAAAGTTTCATTAAGATCCTATATACTATATTCATTGGAAAACTCCATAAAACAAAACAAATTTCTAAATGACACCTTTTAGGGCACGAAATCCTCTTAATAGTGCATCATTAAAGACCCTAGAACCATGTGCTGATCCTTCTCAATCGGCTAACACATATGTGAATTTGAGATTGTCAAAGGATATGGCAGCCAAGACATTTTGGGATGATGTCCCTTTTCTATTTTATACCTATCTTGATCTTCAATTGGAATAGATGCCTTCACATGAGTCCCATCTAAAGCTCCAATACAATCCTCAAAACATGGATAAAATCTAGGGTTATTCAAGATTTTGGAAGGGGTTCAAGAGCTAGGAGGGTGTATAGAATCAGGATACAATTTTAAGATAGCTCCGAGAACTATGTAAAAATAGTTGTGACTGGTCCTAGTAGATTGAGAAAACCTTCCTCCAATCACCCTAAACCTCATATTGTAACCTATTAAGTGAAGAAACATTAGAACTTGCTCTCTCACACTCATATGCTTCGTGTTTACAAGAAGTGCCCTCCTTTTAAGCATTTCACACAATTTAAAAAAAGGACCAGGCCTCATGCGAATCTGATTAAGGAAATGAGTATCCGCATAATATAAAACACTATTGATATAATTCTCTCGATTGACATCTCTATTGCTATAAGGCTGACGCGGGATTGGAGGAATCCTAGTTTCATTATCGGTGTCTCTATTATTATGGTTCCTAAGGAAGGCCGCCGTAGCCCCTAAAAGAGCAGTGGTAGCACGAATGACCATAGCTTCCTCCTCATTTAGATTATTGGCCATCTAGGTAACAAGAAAAAGGGATATATCAAAGATGCAACAAATCTTAACTATAACTAATTAACTATAATAGAGATGCATGAGTAAGAAGTCATAATATAAAACACAATGCACCTAAATGAAGAAATTGATCATAATTTACAAGAACAGGAAGAAAGGCGTTTTCTGCACCGTGCATGTGAATGATCTTATAGAAGAGAGCAACAGTCAAATAAAGGAACATAAAAGTTCACAGGTTACTTGGGTTCTCAAAAACAGAAAGATGAGAGGCAACTATGTTTTAGAACTCATAGACGAGAGAATTACAACAATAACAATAAGCAGAACATAGGCCATTGTTGTCACCTAATCTTTGAATAAGTACTTTAAGGACAATCTAGGGAACTAGCTATGGTTGCTCTAATTGAAAGAGTCTAGCTATCAAACAAACAGACGGTTATGTAACATTAGGCACTTCATAAATTTGTGTCAACCTTATTCATTCCCTTGAAACTGGATACAAAAAGAACTCATGGAAATACCAAAGGGAACACATGTAATTCATAAACCTCTACTAATCTAAATGATGCTCTAAAAATATTTCTAATGTCAACATTCAATTGCTCAAATTCTTTATAGAAATCAAAACTTTGGCATAACAGTGTACCAATTCAACTGCTGTCCAAACCTAGAAAAGATACCCAACAAGCTGTCCAAACCCAGAAAGCATACCCAACCAGCAAAGCCAGAAATGGACCAAACAGATTATTTAGCAGAATAATATACCTAAACAATAATGAGCAGAAGAGAGAAAGGATTTTTCCAAAAGATCACTTCTTCAAGTTCAACAACACTTAAGAAACCCTAGCAACCAAAACCAAAATCAAACACCTATGCTCAGATAAACAAAGCCAACAAATTAATCCCACGAAAATCGAAGATCCAACAAAATCACAATACCAATTAAGAATCAAAATTCAAATTAAACCAAACGGATAAAAAACACACCTATAAAATTTCCCCCTCAAATCAATCAAATGCCAAAACCCTAATTATAAATTAGATGACAAAAATGCTAATTAGGAATTGAGTTAGTGATTTAAAGGGAGAGTCAAATTTCAAAGAAATTGAAACCCTAGAACTAAAAACTTACTGGATTTAAAGGGGACTGTCCTTCAACAATGGCGCAAGAAAGGGAGGAGATAAATACCTTAAAATGGAGAAGAGAGATTGAGGAGATTTCGAAGAGAGAGAAAGGCTTCAAACCTTAGGCCATGCTCTGGGATTTCGAAGAAGAAAAAAGGGCTCGACACCACCGTAGAGTTTCGAAGAGAGAGAGAGAGAGAGAGAGAGAGAGAGAGAGAGAGAGAGAGATGGAGAGAGAAGAGGAGCCGAGCAGTGAAACTGAAAGTCAATTTATGACCGATTTCAGTTAAAAATATTTTCCATCACATGGGGTAAAATCATTTTCTCTTGAAAATGATTTTTTCCCTTTCTTTTTACCAAACAGCGTAAAATGAAAAAATTATTTTCCGAGAAAATGATTTTAACCCCTACCAAACATACCCTTAATTAAAAAAAGTTTTTTTTTTTTTAATGAATCGACACCTTCTAACTATGTTCCTACTTCTAAAAGTGATATTTACCTAACAAAAAGAGTAACTACACATTATGTACAGTGGGCGAGTAGATTTTGATTATTTTTAAATTTTTATATCAATTGGGCATTAAACAAAGAGTCATGTATATACGTTCAAATAAAATTTCAATTCAAAACCAATCCGCTATGGTTGGAGTAACTCACAACCTTATATATATGTTCAAACCATTTAAATTTATTAATGTTAGACAACACCCACTTTCATACTCCAATAATCCCCCTCACTTATAGACTACTAATAAAGTCCAACATGTGCACACAATTTTAGTCAAACGGGGTTGGTGGTGAATCAAGATCGAGCAAACAACTCTGATACTATGTTAAATTTTACATAAATTAGGCTTTCAACAAATGAGTCATGTATACAAACTCAAATGATACTCCAACCCAAAATTAATTGACTATAGATGGAGTAACTCACAAGCTTATATACATGTTGAAACCCTTTAATTTTACCAATTACGCACCCCAAATATCACAATATATGAGTACAAACAATTCTTTTTTATGACTTTCACTAGCAACCAAATGAGTACGTGTTTGTTTAGCACGAAAACAAATATTGCACGGTCTTTGTTCCCATCACCACTAAGATTAAATTCCTTAGCCAATAATGACAAAACCTGATTTGAACTAGGTCCTAAGCGCCCATGCCATAGATTTTAAGGGCCAACCACATTGACTTGAACCATCAGTGACGCAAGCTTGTTGCTGTAATAGACCCCTTTCCACAGTGTACCCGCTCTAATTGGGCTCTTCGCGGCACTGTCCCATATAACATGTAAATCCTCATCAAATATCACAATGCATTTTAATTCTCGAATTAATTGAGCCACGAAAATAAGACTGCAAAGCAAAATTTGGTACATAGAGGACTTTGTCTAAATTTAATTTGAAGCTCAAACTCACACTCCTTCCAATGTTTGCCACCACATTTGCTCCATTAGCTAAATTCACAGGAATTGAGGGAACGTATTTTCTCTCCCTAAGTCCTTGTAACTCTCGTGTCATATGCTGAGACCCCCAAAATCAATTATCCAAGATGACCTACCTTGCAGTTTTTCGTAACCTGAATTTGAAGGTTCAATCAAGCTAAATAGCCTCTTAACCTTCTCAGTTGTGAATCCAAGAACAACATGGTTGCTTTGCTCCTCGGGTTTGGCTATTTGCGCCTGCTACTGCCCAGACGCAATTCGTTCAATAAGCAGTCTCGTGTCCACCCCTCGTCATCTGCTGCCAGTAACTCATCCTCCATGAGTTCATTTACCTTAATTTTATCCTTTCCTGCGAATACCCTAATTGAGTGGGTGCCCTATGATTTCATAACGGCTAGATTCATCGTGCCTGAACCTTCGACAATGCTTACATGTTCCTCTATCACTTGAACCCAGAGTTTTTCTGCCTTGACTCACTCCATAAGCCACTGGTGTCTCAGACCGATCATCACGACCCACCATGAGCTTCTTGTGTTATTCCTCCTAGGTGACAATATTGAATATTTTCTCCATAGAGGGAAGGGTTCCATGGCGTGTATTTGCCCATGGATTTAGGAGTACCAAGCAAAAATTGGTAAGACTTCTCAGCCTCAAACATCTGCACAATTTTAGCTTTTAACTGATAAATTCATTTCATACACTTTCGTAGGTCTTTCCACGTTGCTTTTGCTGTCTCAGCATAGGCCACACTAGGTTGTAGCTTCCAATCAATTACATTTAGGAGCCATAACACACCATTGAATTCACTATGCCCCAAGCATGGTATTTAGTAAAATCACCTGCTTTGATTTCCAGTTTCTTCAAGGTTCCACCTATGAACTCAAGTTTATTTTTCGACTCCAAAGCTGTTCAAATGGCCTTTTCCCAGAGATCGCAGTTATCGCCATCAAACACCTCCGCTGTGATTAAGGCACTCGGACCTTCAGACGGATGAAGATAAGAGGGTGAATGTTGCTCGATTACGAACCTTTTCTAATCTTTGTTTTTAGTCATGATTTGTTTAGATGGGTTGAGATAATCACACGGATGTTTTTGTGCTTAGGTGTGCTATGAGACCACGAACATAATAAGAAGAAGAGGAGCCGAGTTGAATGTGAGCAAATAGTTGTGCTCCTCAAGCTTGGTTTGTCATTGATTCTTGCTTGAATATCATATATATATATATATATATATATATATATATATATATATATATATATATATATATATATATATATATATATATATATATTAAAAGTTGGATACAAATCATGTATGAATGACATGTGGCAAGCTGATGTGGCATAAAACAATGAATTGGCAAGTTGTAATTGATGGATATTAGTTGACTCATATAATTAACATTAATGTTATTAACTAGGATTTATTAACCTTCAAAAGAAAAAAAAAAAAAACTAGGATTCACTATATGTTATTATATATGTTATTACTTTGCGATTGAAATTTAATTTTACAAAATCTAACTACATAGGCATTTGAATAGCCACACAAGAGTAAAGCTAATTTAACACAATGCTACATTAAATTAAAAGAATTGACCACTTAATGAAACTACTTAATGAATAATTTATGCAATAATTAGTAGAATAGTAACATATTCTTAACTAAATCATATTGAAAAAAATATATATAATGCATCAAATGACAAGATTATGACTTGCATATTAAAGGTTAAAACTTAACCTAATTAAATAAATAATTTTAATTATTAAAAAAATGTAATTTTAAGTGATGTAATTGAAAACAAGAGAAAATCTATGTTTCTATGAACAATTACAATAGCATAATAGTTATTCTATTATACAAAATTTAACTTATTTTAATAAATTAATATATTTTAATTATTGTTTAATAACAAAGTTAACTCAAATCCTTGCATAGCAAGGGATATAACACTAGTATACATCATAAGTGACTACTCTCATGATATTAAGAGATAAGGAAAGAAACAAAATACAACCTAAAAATAACAAGAAAATATTATAGAATATTATGACATAACATCAAAAATACATTATCAAAGATATTGCATAATATCGTCAGAGATATTGCACAATATCGCAATAATTATTAACTAATGATAGTTAATAATGTTTATATATAAATTTATCTTATTCACGAATTCTCCCTTCAATCAATAAAAATTTTCTTACTTTAGAAATAAAATTATCACAGAAATAAAATTATCAAACAAAATATGCATGTTAATAATAATAATCTCATTTAGACATTTAATTAAAAAGATCTAGAAGCAAAATTACTCCACTGTAGTCACTACGCTCAACCATATTGTTGATCATTATTTAATTGTTGCCACGGCGTGCTTGCTAAATATAATTGAGGTTAAGAGCTTACTCATCAAATTAATCTATGTTGCCAGTGTTTTATCTAAAACTTAGCATAATTTATTATCATTGAGATTATCGCTATTTGTAGAGTTGCAGTGACTCTAGCAAATTGACAAAGTTTAACATGAATCATGAATATGTAAATTCTTTTCTGGATAACACAATTTTGATATTACTAGTACATTTTATAGCTATGTTTATTCATCGATGATGATTTGTCTTATAACAAGATACCATTTAAGTGTTTTTGTCTTGAGCAAAATTAACATATTAAATGGTTTGAAATGACCAGACTTTCAATAGTTTGACTTAATGATAAATTATAAAACTTTAGTATTCATCAGCTATGCCATCCAATATAAAAGGATGCGGGATATCCTAATTAGATCAATTCTATCCCAAAGGCGTAATATATATCTAATTTTCTAATTGTGAAAAAATATAAATGAAAAGATAATTATGATAAGATATTTATCATTTTACTTTATTAAAAAAGTACCCTCTTTGGCTCTTTATAGTGAAGCTTCATTAACTTGACTTTATTCAAGGAGACTAGTACAATGCTTCAACAAATAATCACAATGTTAATTTTGTCAAAAAAGTGTGCTTACGCAAAGACACGTCAGCATCCGGAAACTATGAAAAAAATTTCACACATTTTCTCGCGATCAGTGCATTGATCGAATATTAAGTTTCTTAAACTTAAACTAGTTATTTTGATTCGTAGATTTGAACAGTTAAAGTTTCTATGAGCTCAATGCTTTTTTTAAGACTAAGGCTTCATTCGGACTTTAAAAAGTTTGGTGGAAAGGGAAAAAAATTTGAGAAAGTAGCTTTTTTTCTTGTGTTTGATTTTCAGAAAATCACAAAGAAAAAAAAATATGGAGGAAAGTCAAGTGGAAAAATAATTAGAAACAAGTGATAAAATTTTTCTCATAAAATTGTGAGAAAAGTTTGAGAAAAATTTCTCACCTTCTCCAACCTCATATTGCTTAGATAACATCAACATGATTAAAGTAGTTTATCAACATTCAAATTTCTCATCTAAATTTTTGTATTTTTCCCTCAATCCAAATAGAAAAAAAAACTCATTTTCTCCCAACTTTTCTTCCTTCACATTTTTTTTCCTCCAACTTTTCTTTCAATCAAATTTTCTAAGAACCAAATGGAGTCTAAGTTTCCTTTTTAAAACCATTTTGGCAAGTTGGAAAGAATAATTGAGATTAATATTGAAAACTGCTGTTTCATCTCCTTATCTTCTCCTGTCTTCCATTTTGAATGTGTGTATTACTGTATGGAGCAACTTTACATGATCGAGATGATTGGATTTCTAACCGTTCCGACCAGTTGTCTTTTTACCTTTTTTACCATTACTAGTCCGGTTTATATATTACATCATCTATATCCTTACTCATCTAGTGCTTCGCTCACATAGGTTATAGTGACATAATTTTTAAAATTTTTACTTGTTTTCTTTACTTTTGTAGGTAATGAGTCGAGTAAGTGGGGGCAAAAGGGATGAAAAGGAATAGAGATAGAGAGGCAACACAGCCATCCATGCCAAATAGCATAGTCATGCCAGTCCCAAAACCGACCCTACAGGAATTTCCAGAACATGAACATAGGCACCCATGCCCAAGAGCGCAACCCGTTGCACTACCCAACAAGGCTAACCATACCAAATGCCACGAGCGTGCCACGAGCGTCCCGAGGCTTATTTAAATGTATTTTGCTTGAGATATTCGGGAGTTTTTTTAGGCATAGTTTTAGGGCTTGATTTTGGAATTTTCATTAGCTTCTCAAAACCCATTAGAGGACAATAAATTACGCTAGCATATTAAGTTTCGAAGCAAATTAATATTGAAGATGGTGCATTTTAGAGATTTCAAGCTTCTAATCTACTAAGTCTCATCCTACTATGCCACTTGGTTTCATGTTTTATATTTATTTATCTATAAACTATGCTATTTTAGATTATGTTTAGCCTAAATGTTTAGTTTTTATTGTGATTTCATGTTTATTGATTGTTTTAATTCATGTTTGACTAGATTTATCTCTCTATTTCATGCTTGTTTGTTTAGTTGCTAGCTTAATTTATTTTGGATTTAATAGTATTTTTATGATGAGTCGCAGCTAGTTTTTGTTGGGTAAGGTTACAATTAGTCTTTTGATGGCTAATTAGTCTTTTACTAGGCCCAACCACATCCAATTCACACTTGCAATTTAGAGTTTTCTCTCATACCGACTACATGTTTGATGAAATGCCTAGAAGCGCTTTGTCCATCTTTTTGGGCTGTTGACTTGTACCGAGAGGAGAGGTCAATTAGCCATCCCTGCCAAATGACACGATCGTGGCACTCGGCCTTGAGGTTTATTTGAATGCATTTTGCTCAAGATTTTGGGAGCTTATTTGGGCATGGTTTCAGGTCTTGGTTTTAGAATTTCAATTAGCTTCTCAAATCCCATTAGGCAATTGTAAATTAGGTTAGATTAGTTAGTTTAGGAGCAGATTAATGTTGAAAATGGTGTATTTTGTAGATTTCAAGCTTCTGATCTACTAAGTCTTATCTAACTCTCTCTCTTTATTTCATATTTTATGCTTTTTTCTTTGCTAGATTATATTGGTTTAGATTATTTTAGCTTAAATGTTTAGTTTCTATTGTGATTTCATGTGTATTAGTTGTTTTCATCTATGTTAGATTAGGTATATTTGTCTATTTCATGCTTGTTAGTTTAGTTGTTAGCTTAGTTTATTTTTAGTTTTTATGTGTTTTTATGATGAGTAATAGCTAGTTTCTATTAGCTAGGATTGTAATTAGCCTCTTGATGACTAATTACTATTATATTAGCCTAATTATACTTAATTTATGCTTACCATTTAGAGTTTTTGGTCATGCCCAGCCGGTGTTCAATGAAATGCTTGAAATAGCTTTCATCTATGCTTTTGGGTGGTTAACTTGTGTTGAAAGATGAGGTCAATTAGCTAGTATAGGTGAGAGATCAACTAGGATTTGCACATGAAAATAGTCTGAATCCTAGCCAGGTACAACGGTGGCTAATGCTGTGGTTTAATTGAGCTAACCCCACAAAAAAACATATGGCTGGGCTAATTAGACTAGCCCATTAGCCATGAGAGAGGGCTTGGGTGCCTTCAATGGTGCAACCAACCATCTCTAATTGCGAGTATAGATATAGGTTTGGTAAATTAGGGTTTATCTCGACTAGTTGGTTCATTAATTGGTCAAATCACAACTTTAAGTCTTATTTTTCATTTTGGGTTAGTTCGGTTTGTTAACAAATCCTTTTTCATTTAGCCTAACTTGAAACACTTTAGTTAATTCTAGTACTTGAAATCTAACCCTTGTGGATAATACACCATGTACTAGACGATAAACCTTGCACTTAAGGTTATAAATTAAAACTTATTTCTTTCTATCCAGTTTTGCCTCTATTGCTAGGGAGTTAATAACTTTCAATATAGAGCTTGCTTAAGCATTCAAGGCTAGACCTTTGAAAAATGTAGAAAAACATTTAAAAAATTAGAATTTTGGGAAAAAAGTGAACGAAATGGTTATTTTTCATTTTCCTCAATTTTAGCATGGATCATTTTGGCAAAACTTCTCTAGATTTAATGATTATCATGCTCAACATGTGTATTTCACGCATAAAAAATGCAAAATATACAATATTGTACTTGAGGGGACAACCTATGAGGCTCGTGCCACTCTTAAGTCCATGTGTTATAGTGGTATGTGCTCTTTAAATGTTGATGATATACTGAAATTATCTAAGTATTTTGCTAGGTATCAATAGGAATTCGGACATGTTACTGAGACTTCTAGGTGCCTCTCCCAGGCCTTATTCCTGTGATTTACATGCTCAATCTCCATGGACAGATCAACTTATGGACTTATATCACTACCATTCCCCTTGTACTCATGTTTTGTGCTCTTACCAGTGAGACGAGGGAGTGCGGCATGTTATATGAGACTAGCCCTTGCCTACCTATACCTAAGCTTAAGATTAGTTTATATCACGTTGGTGACTCTTCCTTCCCCCTCCGATTTTGTTGTTGATACACATTTGCTCGACCTAGAGGAAGTGATTGACCTTTTTTTATCTCCTTCATCATTTGTTGCATTATCCTCACTTAGCATACCTAGAGACAACACTGAGAGTATATTACCCTTTCCTGATCTACCCTTATGATGAACCTCTATTCTCGCCATTTTCGTCCCTTGAATTCCCCACTCTCTTCTACCTTTCTTCCTTGATTTACAAAGAAATTAGATCTTTTATGCTCTCTTTTGCTTATAATCACCTTTTTAGGCTAATTTTATTCTTTACAGGTGTTTTGCCCCCATTTGAAGAAACTAGTGCTCAATGCCCCGTAGATGAGCAAGGAGCGACACTTTAAAAGGTGAAGAAGTCCAAAGAGTCCATAAGAAGGCAAGGAGCCAAGAATTTTAAGCTTAAGTATTCCACATGGCCGGTCGTGCAGGTGCGCACGGCCATGTGGAATTACCAAAAAGTTGAAGGCAAGCACAGCTAGCCATGCATCCTGCACACAGTGATGCTCCCAAGGCAGAAAGTTTCCTGCAAGAATGCACGACCGGCCATATATTTCTGCACGGCCATGCATTTTTGGCTCCTAGTTAGCGCAAAGCCAGCCATGTCTCGAGGCACGGCCATGCGCTACCCAGATTTCAGCGCTGCTTAACTTTTCTCAAAAAACGTTAGGTTACGCTTTTCATAATTTAGCAGTTTTTCTGGAGAGTATTTGGAGGGGGTGATTAGAGGGGGGTTGAAAAGAAGATTTAAGAGTTTGCTTTGCATCAAGATTTAAGAGATTGTGTTGTTCCTCCTGGGTTGAGAAAAAGATTTGAGAGTCTGAAAGTTTCCTCTTTTGTGATTTCTTCCTTGAGTTCCTATATTGTTTCATACCTAGTGAATTGATTGTTGAAATTGGGATTTTAGATATGATAGAAGTAAAACCCCAAATCTTAGGTTGGAATTAGCCCCTCTTATGCTTAGTTGAATCATACTCTATGTTTTTGCAAATGGTGCCCATGTTCTCGAATTGAATTCTTGCCTAGCGCGCTAAATGTTTATTGAATTGCTTGAAAGAGACCAATTCATTATTCTAAGTTGGGGTTTAGGAATTCAACAAATGTTGAGTCCTCTATCTAGAGCGGGTTTATAAGCAATTGAATCTCTTAACGTGAGAATAGTTAGGGTTTAAATTTGGAAATTTGACTACTCACCCTATGACTTTGATAATCTTAGTTTCATAAAAATAGATAAGTAGGATTAATTTGTCAGTCCAACAGCCTTTAAGAGGAAGGTGTTGATGTTCTTTAATTTGTAATAATTCCACTTCACGCATTAGCATGAGTCGGATTATATGATTTAATCCATGATTCGCGAAGCATAATATTGTGGTGAATTCCAATCTAAGAACTTTGTCATTATTATTGAATCAAACAGTTCCAATAGCATTCAATTTTCATAAACCTAAATTAGTTTTTGCCTAAATTGAGTGTTGAAGTCAGTCTGGTGACTAAAACCAAGTTCCCTGCAGAATGCAACCTGTAATTGCTATTGCTAACTACAATTGGCACCGTACACTTGCGGTAATTTAAGATAACAAGTTTTTGATGCCATTGACAGGGAACTTGCTAGTTTTAGAATCAGAAGCGACCAAAATGCTTTAGATTGTGCCTTTTCTTCTTCTTCTTTTCTTTTTTTACTCTTCACCCTGCTTACTTTTATCCTTGCTTCGAATTTCTTACACTTGGTATGCTCTTTACTTTGTATGCACAGGCATAGTCAAGGGGCTCACAACCTACTTCCCATGAATCCTGAGATCGAAGCAACTGCTCCCAAACAAAGTAGTGCCCGAAGAAAGGAGAGAGTAGAATCAACGATGGCGGCACAAAACAACCTAGTTTTGAGGGACTATGCTATGCCTCAATCGTTGGGTATCACGTCATCCATAGTGAACCCCACAGTTAAGGTGAATAATTTTGGGCTCTGCCCCGCCCTTATCTCCTTAGTGGAGAGAGATCAGTTCAGTAGGCATCCCTCTAAGAACCCCAACATGCACCTTCATAATTTCCTTGTGAAATATGACACCATTGAACTCAATGGGGTCTCCACTGACGACATTCGACTGAGGCACTTCCCATTCTCTTTAAGGGACAGAGCAAGAGATTGGCTCCAGAATGAGGAACCAAATGCCTTCGCCACTTAGGATGCACTATCCAAGGCCTTCTTGAGCACGTATTTCCCACCTGGAAATTTGCCCAGTTAAGGGCCGACATCACCTCATTCGCCCAGCTACATGGCGAATCACTATATGAGGCTTGTAAGAAGTTCAAAGATCTTCAATGCCAGTGTCCCCATCATGGAGTCTCTGACTGGCTTCTTATTTAGACATTCTACAATAGACTGGATCAAGCTCAAAAAATGTCCATTGATATCGCAGCCGGGGGCACCCTCATGGAGAAATTTGTTGAAGTGGCGAAGGCCCTACTTGAACACATGGCAGCCAACAACTGTCATTGGTCCAATGAGAGGGCTCCTCCAAGGAAGGGTAGTGGCAAGTATGATATTGATACTGTGGACATGTTAGCAAACTTACTCAGAGGTTTGATAGGATGGGCACTCCCAATCCAGGGAGTTCTTCTGCCACTCTGTATGCAGTTGGTGCTTTGTTTCAAATATACGGCATCCAAGGGCATTCCACTGCTGAGTGTCAAGCCCACTTCCAGGGAGTAGAATAAACTAATGCCATGCAAAACTTCAACCTATGCCCACAAAACAACCCATGCTCAAACACCTACAACCCTGGTTGGAGAAATCACTTAAATTTCTCATGCCGTAACGACAACCCCCAGCTACCTAATGCCCCTCAACCTCCCATGTTTCAATATAAAGCTCCCTACAACCCATCTCCCTAAACTCCTCAATCAAAGTCCAACCTAGGGAGCCTCTTAGAGTGTTTCATCCAAATGTAACCCAAGACCAATGAAATTCTTAGAGAATCAGCCACTCAATTGAGATTCAAGTTTGAGGCCATGTCTACTCATCAGAAAATGATAGAGAATCAGATTGCTCAGATTGCGCAGCAAGTGATTTATTTATATAGACCTCAGTGACACCTTCCAAGTTAACTTGAGACCAATCTCAAGGGCCAGAAGAATGCTATTACATTGAGCAGTGGCAAAGAGTTAGAAGAGTCCAAAATGTCAATAAGGGAGGTATGGAGTGAAACTTAGGAAAAGGATGCTGATGGCAAGGAGGCTCTAGTTGAACCTCCAAGTGAGGAGAAAGAGAGGAGCAAAGAGGTGCCACTTGAGTCTAGTGCACCTCCAGTGAAGCCATACGAGCCTCCTATTCCATATTCTCAAAGGCTAGTGAAGGCTAGGAAGGAGCACACGTATAGGAAGTTCCTTGAGATGCTGAAAAAGTTCCACATCAATATCACCTTTTTAGAGGCTATCAATAACATGTCATCCTATGCTAAATTCTTGAAGAATTTGCTTTCCAATGAAGGAAAACTGCTGCAGAATGCCATAGTTGCCCTCACTAAAGAGTGCATTGCCATAATTCAGAATAAGCTTTCCCCAAAACTCTCCGATCTAGGAAGCTTCTCCATCCCCTGTTCTGTTGGGAATGTGGCCATCAATAAGGCATTATGTGATCTTGGCGCTGGCATTAGCCTCATGCCCTATTCTATCTGTAAAAAGCTATAAGTGGTGAACTAAAGCCTACTATCATCTCCCTACAACTAGCTAACTGATCTATTAAGTATTCTAGGCGCATCTTGGAAGATGCACCTTTATAGGTGGGAAAGTTCTTCATTCCCTGTGATTTTGTTATCATAGAGATGGAGGAAGACTTCCACATCCCTATCATCCTAGGGAGACCCTTTTTAGCTACGGCGGGAGCAATGATCGATGTTAAGAATGGCATACTCTCCCTTCAAGTGGGTGATAAGAAGGTGGAATTCCACTTACACCAAATCATAACCAACCCAACTCTAGATGGCACTTGCTGCAGAGTTGATGTGTTAAAAAGAGTGGTTAATTAGGAAGCATTGCCTCGTCATTCTGTGGAGGAACCTTTAGAGGCCACTCTCATAGGCTGTTGTGTGGCTGAACTATAAGCTTGAAAGACAGAGGAGTATGCTAGACTCCTCAGTGCATCTACTACATATATACACAAGCAGAGCCCCAAGGACGTCCTTAGTGTGGATGCCCAAACCTCATAGGAGGAAGAGAAGAGCACATCGAAGGTAGAGCTAAAACCTCTAGCTTCCCATCTCAAGTATGAGTTTCTTGATCCCGAACATCAGTTCCCTATCATCATTAGTGCTAAACTAGATAGCCCCTAACTTGAACAGTTATTAGAGTGATTAGAAAGCATAGGGGTGCCATCAGTTATAGCATTTATGATCTCAAGGGACTTAGTCCCTCCATTTGCATGCATTGTATCTTTTTCGATGAAAGTCACAAGCCCTCTCTAGAACCTCAGCGCCGTTTAAACTTGGATATGCAAGAGGTTGTTCAAAAAGAGGTTATCAAGCTACTTGACACTGGGTGAGTCCGGTTCAAGTGGTACCTAAGAAGGGTGGCATGACCATTATCAAGAAAGAGTGTGATGAGCTCATATTGACTAAGACCATTACTGGGTGGCAAATGTGTATTTATTATTGCAGATTGAATCAAGCCATCCAAAAAGCTCATTTCTACCTCCCCTTGATTGATCAAATGCTAGAAAGGTTGGCGAGGCACGCTTCTTCTATTGCCTGAATGGGTGCTCAGGTTTCTTTCAGATTCCTATCCATCCCGGCGACCAGGAGAAGATGACTTTCACATACCCCTATGGCACTTTCGCTTATCGTAGGATGCCTTTTGGGTTATTTAATGCCCCCACCACCTACCAATGATGCATGACTACTATATTCTCCTATTTTATCGAGAACATTATGGCGGTATTCATGGATGACTTCTTTGTCTATGGAGGTACCTTTGGCTTATGTTTGAAAAATCTAACTAAGGTACTCTGTCAATGAGAAGAACTCAACCTAGTGTTAAATTAAGAAAAGTGTCATTTCATAATACAAGAGGGGGTAGTACTGGGGCATGTCATTTTTACTACAGGCATCGAGGTTGACAAAGCTAAAATTAAGGTTATAAAGCAATTGCCGCCTCCTATATTAGTAAAAAGGGGTCCAGAGTTTCCTTGGTCATGCGGGGTTTTATTGCCGTTCTATCAAGGACTTCTCCAAGATTGCTAAACCTCTAACTCAGCAGTTGGCCAAAGACACCCTGTTTGTATTTGCTGATGAGTGCTATAAAGCCTTTTATAGGATTAAGCAGGCTTTGATTTCTACCACCATCATTCAGCCACCTGATCGGGATCACCCTTTTGAGATCATGTGTGATGCCAGCGACCATGTGGTAGTGGTAATCTTAGGACAAAGAAAGGGTAAGAAACCAGTGGTGATCTACTATGCCAGTAGAACACTGGATGAGGCTCAGCAGAATTATACAACAACTGAAAAGGATTTGCCTGCGGTCCTGTACGCAATGGAGAAGTTCAGACCTTAGCTTTTATACTCTAAGGCCATTGTGTACACTGACCATTGTGCACTAAAGCATCTCCTTGAGAACAAGGATGCCAAGCCTCGCCTGATTCGGTGGATTCTAGTTCTGTAAGAGTTCAACTTGGATATAAAGAACAAGGTGGGGGTAGAAAATGTGGTTGCTGACCACCTTCCTAAACTCATTGTGGAGAGGTCAAATGGTCCCTTGAATAATTCCTTTCCTAATGAGCACTTACTGACCATCTCTATGAGCTAAGCTTCATGGTTTACTAACATTACAAACTACCTAACTTCACGGATCATGGCACATGACTTGTCCTCTCATCAAAAGAAAAAATTCTTCCATGATGTTAAGCACTATTTTTTGGAGGAACCGTTCCCTTATAAGCTGTGTAAGAAGATTCAGAGCGTGATTTCTCATTGTCACGACCCTCCATGTGGAGGACATACCAGTACCTCCAAGACTGCCACAAAGGTGCTCTAAGTTAGGCTCTTTTGGTGATCGTTGTTCACGGATGTCTACTACTATGTTCAGTCATGTGATCGTTGCAAGAGGATGGGAAACCTCTACCAGAAGAATGAGATGCCCCTTAATTTTATCCTCAAACGTGAGATATTCGATGTCTGGGGCATTGATTTCATAGGACATTTCCCATCCTCAAGGGATAACAAGTTCATTTTGGTTGTTGTGGACTACGTCTCCAAGTGGATAGAGGCAGTGGCTAGGCCTACGAATGACTCCAGTGTAGTGGCTAAACTATTCAAGAAGGTCACATTTCCCCATTTTGGGGTCCCCAGACTGCTCATTAGTGACAATGGAATGCACTTCATAGAGAAGAAACTAGAAGCTCTATTGAGCAAATGTGGAGTGCACCACAAGAATGGACTTGGTTATCACCCCCATACTAGTAGCCAAGTCGAGATCTCTAACTGCAAGATTAAGTCTATCTTATAGAAAACAGTTGCTAGATCGCAGAAGGATTAGGCAGACAAGCTTGATGACGCCCTTTGCGCCTACGGTACAACCTTTAAAACTCCCCATTGGCACCACTCCATTCAGACTCATCTATGGTAAGCACTGTCACTTCCCAGTAGAGCTGGAATATAAGGCTTATTGGGCCATCAAACACTTCAATTTTGATCTAAAATCTGTGGGGGAAAAGAGGTTATTGCAATTGAATAAACTTGAAGAATCCGCTTAGATGCCTGCGAAAGTTCTACGATATACAAGGAGAGAATGAAGAGGTAGCATGATAAGTTTATCAACAGAAGGGAGTTTCGAGAAGGCGATTTAGTCCTTTTATTCAACTCTAGATTGAAACTCTTCCATGGAAATCTCCGGTCCTGATGGTCGGGTCCGTTTAAAGTGCTTAAGGTGTATCTGTATGGAGCTATTGAGATAGGCACAGATGCCATAACTTCTTTTAAAGTGAATGGCTTCAGGCTCAAGCACTACATCGCTGGCGAGCCAATTGAGAGAAGATTTCTTATAACCTCCCTGGTGTTCCCTCCACATAGAGGTTACTCACAGTCAAGCTTGGGACCTTAAACAAGTACTTCATAGGAGGCAACCCAAACTTTTCGGCTTTTGGAAAAAAAATAGAAAAAGGAGTAAAAAAGTGCAACAGAGATGGAAAGATGGAAAACGGAGGAGTTTTAAGAAACGCTAGACGCACGGCCAGCCGTGCAAAATACGCACGGCCGGCTGTGCTTGAAAATCATAAAGTTACTGAAAAATTTGCTCAGCTAGTCGTGCGTTTCTACACGATCGTGTAGTCCGGTGTTTGAAAATCTCAAATGCACAGCAAGTCATGTGCCCGATGCACGGTCATCTGTCTAGAACTTTTAACCCCAAAGTCGACGGTTCTTCTCTTCCTCACTACCACTCTCACTCACAATGTTGTACCACGCCATCCCTACCTGTCTCTCTCTTTACCTTCCTGCACCACCACTTCGGCACCAACGACCGCCTGCCCACCCAACCGGCGACCAACCGCACCACCCCTCCCCTCCTTCCACCTCTTTATCTCTCCTCCTGTCCATTCCTCCAAATCTCCATAAAACCCTCCTCCCCAAACCACCCCATCACGCCCACATTTCAACCCCTCGGCTAGGCTCGCCTCCCACAGGCCAACCACCCTCCTCTACTCTTCCCACTCTCCCCTCCCCCCAAAATTTCCCAAACCCTCACCTTCATCTACCCTAAATCCTCATCCAATTTTTGATTTTGAGATTTGTTTCGTTTCATTAAAGTATTCAATTGATTCTCAATTCAAGTTTGAGGTGATTAGGTTGAGCATTTACTGTGCTCTAGGAATCGATTTGGGTTGCATTGCTTTGAGTTCACACTCCCACAACCTTGGCCTCTAAGAACAAAGGTGCATCCTCCTCTTTCGCTCCCAAACGGTTTATTACAGCCGCCACCAGCCCCACCTCGAGATAATCGTGCACAATCCCAACTACCTAGTTTAATTAACAAGCATGGCATTGTATTCCTTGATGATGCTCAACATGCCCGTTATGATGTTTTAGTATCTCGTTAAATTAATGAGCCTAAATATGTTGATGTTGAGTTGTTGCATTTTCATTGAGTTTATGGAATGACTCAGATGCATTGTTTGGTGTATTGGGATGGGAATTATGTGCATTTGCATCTTCCTGTGTCTAAAAAATTGTGTGAGAGTTCTTTAACTCCTTTACGATTGATGAGTAATGGGAACACAACAATGGACCTTGTTATATTTGCTTTCAAATGGGGGACTTGACATATGAAATGAACCTAGCCTGATTTAGCAAATTATTACAACTCCCTATGGGTGGGACCACTGTTTTTATTCATACCGATTACAGTCGGACTAAGTTCTAGAAGCAAATTACTTGTAATGCCCCACTATATGTGTCCCGTTCTGCCAAGGCCATTTTCATTTGCAACCATCTCCTTCACTACCTCTAGCACCTTATAGCGATTCTTATTTTCCCTTGTTTTGATATTCAAGGGACACCGAGGAGAGGGGTGCTATTCATTTTATGGGCTACATTGCATGGGTCCTTGTGAACACTACCTTTCATACTGCCACTCAGCATGACAAGCAAGCTAAGAATAACAAGGTGGTTATTGCCGTGGGTGGCGTTGTCATGGCCTTAGCTCGTGGTTTGGGGTTACAGAACCTTTTCCCCCTCATACCCGTTCTTCATCCGGGTGGCCGCTTCAATCTGGCCACATGCATTTACATGGAGCTTTTTATGATAGTTAGTGGTCAAGTGTGGCTCAACCATCATAGTCATACTCTTTTTCCATTATCGAATACAGAGCGGACCACTACTGCCCAGCAGGCCAACTGGAGTTAAGATGATGATATTGACGCTAAGGGGGATGATGCAGCCTATCTTGAGCCAGCTCAACCCAAGCGCCTTAGGGCACCCATGAATTAGAAGACACCTCAGAGATACCTGACACTGTGAGAAGGTGGGGGAATGCTTGCCCATCGGAATCCCATGAGACTCCTTTCCATTAGTTTCTCACTGATGAGTTTGCTCGCCTCTATATGCGGCTTGATCAAATGGATGAGCAATACTCCCAGAAGTATGCTAAGCTCTTTTGTAGGTAGGACGAGTGGGACCACCGCTAGCAGAATCTGGAGCACCATGTGTATTATGCTTACGTGCACTTCAAGTGGCCTTATCCTCCACCTGATTGGAGACCTAATGGTCCTCCGGACCCAACTGATGCACTGTGAGTATTTTCCTCCCTTCCCCTTTACATTACATGCTTCTTTCTTTCATTGAGGACAATGAATAGTCCAAGTATGGGGGTGTTTTGAGGTGCATTTTGGCGGATTGTGCTGATTTGAGAAGCATTTGGAGCTATTTAGGTGCTTAGGTGCATTTCTAGGGTGCATTAGTTTTAATTCCACTCTTTGTTTAGGAAAGCATACAGGATAGCGCATGTAGCTCGGTGACGCATTGTATATATATTATTCCTAACCGTTGATCTCAAGTGGAAACGTGTTGAGTAAGATTTTTATAAGACTATGAGGTAATTCTTCCAACTCTTCTCTTTATTTATCTACTTGTTGATCACTTAAATAAAGTTATTACTTTCAAAAGAAGGTGAAAAAAAATTTGAAAAATTAAGGTTTTGAAAACCCCTCATGTGATGATGACCCAGGACTTTGGTGGTTAGTTGGTCACCATGATTGTGTATGCTTGTAGGCTGTTCTTAGAAAACTCTTTTGCATGGTGATTTTTGAAAAGTTTTGATTACATTAGTTGTCTTCACATCTTGGTTGCCCTTGAAGCCCCCCTTATCATGATTGATTATTCGTTCCAAATGTGATATTCCTGGGGCGCGTTGTGCACTTGGTAATCTATCCTGTGAGACTTTTGGGCCTGTTTAGACTATTCATCTGTATAGTCTCACTGTTATTTCGTGTGTGAACCCCCAGTGTGCATTTCCTCTAGAACTTGGTATGTTTCTCTCTAAGGCTACATATACGCTATGCAATTGATGATATGATAGAGGCATCCTTTGCTTTATTAGCAGCTACATAACCAAATGGCCTTTCTGAAATTTATGTGACACCCTTCGCTAGCCCTTTGTGCCTTTACCTGATTTTTCTTGTTGCAAACCTAATCACTCACTGCTTGGCCTTTTATGAGTTCTTACCCCTATGCCAGGATCAGGTGAAACCTTCAGTAAATTTTTGTTGGGTAGCGTAAGGTGCAAGCTCACTTGTTTGGCCGGCTATCTTTCAATGCATTGACCAAGAGATAAGAATCAGTTCTTCTCCTCCATTGTGCTTGTTAGATTGATAGTCTGCATAGGATGAGTTGATATTATGCCTGTAAATCATTACCCCATGCCTTTCGAAGAAAGAAAAAGAGAAAAAATTTTGAAAAAAAAAAAGAAAGAGAAAAAGATACGATGAGAACAAAATAATGGCATGGTTGGTTCGTAAATTCTACATTCTATCTCACTCATCTTCTTAGCCCATTCAAGGGGCTTACATGTCAGTATGGTTTGTTGGGGCCAATACAACGATGTAGTGTAATGTTCGTGATTTTTGAGATGCTTCCTAGCTTCCTGGCTTTAACTCCACATTCGCAAATTTACTTTTCCCTCCTTACCCCTAACCTAAGCCTCGTTATGATGCAATACAAGCCCTCTAGATTATCATTTGCATGCGCACTTTAGTAGTGGAGGATTGAGAGCATGACTAAGCCTATGGTAAGAATGCTACATTTGGGGGGATGATTGAGGGAGCTATATATTTTCAAACACATGAGAGGGAGCGCACCTTTTTTGTTTCTCCCCCTCCCCCTTATAAGAGCTACTACCAGACCTGTTAGCTCACCACTTGCTTGGAGGCTTCTTGATTAGGGAGGGAGGTACAATATAGGTCAACCAAGTCTCAAGTCCGAGAAAGGCATCTTACAAATGACTTTGAATGAATTTCTTTGAACTGCATGTTTGTGACTTGAATAGCCTCGTTGTATGCATGGTTGTGTTTGATTTGACTAACTACCATATGGCCTTGCCTCAAGAGGACATATTTAGAGGTCAATCTCCCTCTTTAATCATCGATGCAGTGGACTTGCTTGGGGACAAGCACGAGGGAGTTGATAAACCTCTCTTCTCGCCATTTTCGGCCCCTGAATTCTCCACTCTCCTCTACTTCCTCCCTTGATTTGTGGAGAAATTAGATTTTTTATGCTCTATTTTGCTTATAATCACCTTTTTGGGCTAGTTTTACTCTTGACAGGTGTGTTGGCCCCTATTTGAAGAAACTGGAGCTCAATGCCGAGTAGACAAGCAAGGAGCGACACTTTGAATGGTAAAGAAGTTCGAGGAGTCCACAAGAAGACAAGAGATGAAGAACTTGAAGCTTAAAGGTTCCACACAACCAGCCACGCCGGTGCATATGGCCAATCGTGCGGGTGCGCACGCCCGTGTGGAATTACCAAAAAGTTGATGACACGCATGGTTGGCCATGTCTTTTGTGCACAGCCATGCTCTCGAGGGAGAAAGTTTCCTGCAAGAAGGCAAAGCCATTCATGCGCTTCTGCACAGTCGTACATTTGGGCTCCTAGTTAGCGCACGGCCAACCGTGTCTCAAGGCACAGCCATGCATTGCTTGGATATCAGTATTACTTAACTTTTCTCAAAAAAGTTAGGTTACGCTTTTCATTATCTTAGCGTTTTTCGGGAGAGTATTTGGAGGGGGTGATTCGAGGGAGAGTTAAGAAGAAGATTTGAGAGTTTGTTTTGCATCAAGACTATGAACTGAAGATTATTCAACGATACTTTCGTAGATTAATTCAAGTTTGTTCTTCCCTCTTTTTCCTTCTCTTTTGTGATTTCATCCTTGAGTTTTATATTGTTCCATGCCTAGTGAATTGATTGTTGATATTGGGATTTAAATATGTGTATAGGCTAAACCCCGAATCTTGGGTTGGAATTAGCCCCTATTATGTGTAGTTGAATCATACTCTAGGTTTTCGCAAATCGCGCCCATGTTCTCGAATTGAATTCTTACCTAGCACACCAAATGTTTATTGAATTACTGAAAGAGGCCTATTCATTATTCTCAGTCAGGGTTTAGGAATTCAACGAAAGTTGAATCCTCTATCTAGAGTGGCTTTGTAAGCAATTGAATCTCTTAACGTGAAAATAGTTAGGGTTTAAATTGGAAAATTTGACTACTCACTCTGTAACTTTGATAATCCTAGTTTCATGAAAATAGATAAGTAGGATTAATTTGTCAGTCCAATGACCTTTGAGAGGAGGCATAGATGTTCTTCAATTTGTAGTCATTCCACTTCAAACGTTAGCAAGGGCTGCTTTGTATGATTTGGTTCGTGATTCACGAAGCACAATAGTGTGGTGAATTCCAATCTGAGATCTTTGTTATATTGAATCAAACAATTTTAGTAGCATTTAATTTTCATAAACCTAAATTAGTTTCTGCTTGAATTAATTGTTGAAGTCAATCTGGTGACTAAAACCAAGCTTCCTATGAAATACGACCCGTACTTGCCTTTGCTAGCTACAATTAGAATCGTGCACTTGCAGTAATTTAAGACAACACTTTACCTTTAGCTTAGTGCATGAGGCTTGAGTAGGAGCCTTTCGAGGTTGTTGCTAGTTTTGTAGATGAGGATGACACAAATTGTGAGTCAGAAGATTCTCTTGTTGAAAAGCATGTTCTTAAGGAGTCATATGTGAATGATTTGCTTGATGCTACGCCTGCTAGCTTTATGCCCATTACTTATGATTTTCTCGAGCCACTAGATTTAGAGTCCCTTTCGTACCCACTATCCCTCTTCACCCCTTATGTTTTGACCCTCATATAGAGGAGTAAGGCGAGAGTATTGATTGCTCTATGGGATTGACTGCTTTTAGAGGTGTTAACACACTCTTTATGCATGTAATCCCTCCCAGACTCTTTCTTATGTTTACATTCATGAGTCTAGGCCATTGCCTTGCTATAAGATGTCAGGCATGCTTGTCTTGTTGATGATTGCACCCATGAATTTGATAAGTTCAAAAAAGCTCTTGCTTATAGCTCCCTTATTTATTTTATTTGGAGCATACTCATTGATATTTATTGCTTTCACTTTCTCGAGAGTTGTTCCCTTACTTATAATAAATTTCTTTGCACTTGGAAAAGCTATGACTTGGAGATTAGTTGTGACCTAAGCCATGAGTGTTTGATGCTCTACGAGCCGTACTTCGACACATTTAAGGGGGCATTGGTTTAGATGCCCACAGTGGCTGACCTAGTATGCTCATTCTATCTCTCTTCTTTTTCTCTTATTTTCTTTTTTCCTTTATTGATTACTAGATATTTACGCTTGTGATTTTTGTTGGTGATCGATTTTCAGGATAAATTTTAGGTTACTATTGAGCCATGATAGCTAAGATCACTATTCTGTGCCTTGTCTATATTTTTTGCATTTTGTTATTGGTGGCATCCATTTTACATATATTTGTTGTGGTGTTTGTTTTTATAAACATAAGTTTTGTGGTGTTGATTTAGTGTGGTTGGTTTTACAAATATTTGTTATTGGTTTTGTATATATTTATGGTTAGTAGTGTTAGCCTTACACACACACACACACACACACATATATGTATACATATGTGTGTGTGTGTGTGTGTGTGTGTGTGTGTGTGTGTGTGTGTGTGCGCGTCTATACACACACACACACACATACATACACACACACACACACACACACACACATATATATATATATATATATATATATATATATATGTATATAATATATATATATATATATATATATAATATATATATATATATATATATATATCGATGTGTGTGCGTGTATATACATATATATATATACATATATATATATATATGTATGTATGTATATGTATGTATATATATACACATATATATACATACATACATATATGCATAAATATATATATATAAACATATATATAGATATATAGATATATATATATATACACATATATACATATACATATACATATATATATGTGTGTGTGTGTGTGTGTGTGTGTGTGTGTGTGTGTGTGTGTGTGTGTGTGTGTGTGTGTGTTGTAGTATTAGTTTTATGTATATGTGTGCTACATTTGGTGGTTGTATGTGCATTTGGTTTTGTGAATATGTTTCTTCTGGTTTTGGTTTGCCAAGGAATTGTTCTATGTGCTTTTGTGGTTTGGGATATAAGAATGGGGGTAGGAGTCATTTACCCTTTTTTACATACTTCTACAAAAATTTTCAATCTTTTTTTTTAAGAACGTTTTCCTTGGGTTGGGAATTTTTTTGGCTATTTTTCGATTGGTTTTACCCTCTAGTATCTTCGTTGCTAGCTTGCATGCAAGTAGAATTTACATGATGGAGCACTTATGCATAATATAATTTCTGGTTTTTGATAATAATCTCATCTCACATGCAATTTTGTACCCACCTTGTACACTTGAACATTCATTCTTAGTGTTGGTCCGTTGACATTTGGGTTTCAGGAGCCCAATTAGATGACTTTCGGCTTTCCTTTAAAAAAGGAAAACAGAAAAAAAGAAAGATAACAGTGAGGGGAGAGCATAACTCTAGTGCTTCTATTTGGGCTTGAATAAGCTCCTTGCTCTTCTAAATAAAATCCCTTGGTAGAGACCCCAATATGTGTTAAGTTGCTTCTTTGGGAGCTCAAGGAGTAATAAGCTAGGAGCCACCTACCCAGGCAAAAGAGCATAAGATAAGCCAAAAAAAAAAGATAGGAAAGAAAATGAGAGGAAAGATAAGAGAGGGTGACGTTGATCATCTAATAAAGGTAAGTCCATTAACCAAGTAAAGATGGCCTTTGCCCCAGTGTACATATTGCGCCATGGTGTTGTGTGGGGTAAACATACGAATTGGGTAAATTTATAGCCCAAGTGTCTGGTTAATGTATGGTTTGCTTGAAATTACTTAGTAACTAGATTATTAGGGTGATAAAATTGATTTGGATGTGTACATATTTTCACCTGCGGTTTGTGTATTTGTTATACTTTTCAAAAAACATTCAAAGATTTTGTAGGTATATCTTCGATAAACCCTTATGACATCCAACTCGACCACTTCAGGAAACCAATGGGTTTAAAGGGCTTGTTGCATACACAAAATGGAATTATGATTTCTATAAAATTGAGTTATGACCTTACATTTGCTTTGCTTTTGTTTTGCTAGCAAACGAACAAAAGTTTGGAATAGGGGCATTTGTTCGGTCCATATATTACGTCATCTATACCCATGTACATCTAAATTTTTGGCTTGGATAATAATATAATTTTTACGTTATTCACTTATTTGATTTACTATTTTAAGTAATAAGTTCAATTGAGCAAGTAATGCAAAAAGGAGCAAAAGGAATAAACATAAGGAGGTGATGTGACCATATGTGCAAATGGCATGGCCATGCTAGCCCTGGCACTAATCTCGTAGGAATTTGCAATAAACAATGCACTTGAGGTTATAAATTTAACACCTAGTTGTTCCTAGTAATACTATTATATTTTTGTTAGGAAAGTCTCTTTGATTGTGAGAATTGCTTATTTCCCCAATTGTGAAGGTTTTACTTTAAGCTCGGTTTCAATTGCTCTATGTAGTTTTTTCAATGGATGAATTGTTTCTATATTTCAAAGTGGCATGTCTATAATGCCCTAACTTTCTCCAAGGTCACATATTGTTAGTAGGATCGGTTTTAATGATCAATGACTGGCATCACAAAGCATTATAAGCCTTTTAATCATGCTTCATCCTCACACCACCTAAGTGGTGGAGAGTGACTAAACCACATCAAGTACTTTTGCCTAATACTGATATGATTTGTTTCCTAATACCTATGTGATTAGGTCAACAAATACACTTGCATTGCGCTTCTGCATTCAAGTTGGCCATGTTCAACTGACAGTGGTACCAGAGTAAGCTATGCATGTTTTCTAGCCTCGTTGCGCTTTTGCTCCATTAGTATGGATAATTTGTTCGTCGGTTTTGAATTTCATGTTATTTTATAATTATATGATTAGGTTTTATGTTTTTTTGTTCTAGACTGCCTACATGTGCACCAATGATTTGTTCATTTTAGAAAACATAGAAATTTGCTCTAATGTTTTATTCGTTACTGATTGTTTACTTGTTTGATAGTCAAGTGAGATCAGCCGCTAATCTTCGTAAGTGCCTAATTGAGTGATATAACTGCTTACTCAAGCCATAATATGGCTTCTTTCTTTGAATCTAAAACCCGAATCTAACTCTTGAACACCCCTCTTGATAACCAAACCCTAGCTTGAGTTCTAGACTAGACCTTGAGTTGGCCTTCCCACACCTAACCACCATCACCCCCATAGGGTGATAGAGATTGCTAATCTCAATCACACCTTCCAATTTATAGAGATTGTTAATCCCAACTACACCTTCCTTAGATCAGGCATAGCACATATCTGTTTCATTTCCTACCTCGGATCATAATCACTAATCAAATTTTATATTTTTAAGAATAGTGTGACTTTAATCAAGAAATTATAATATTTAAGGCATAAGGTTCGATTGAATACCATTCCTTATTAGGAAACTTCTTTTATCGAAAGTTTGAAAGTAGAAATATTATAATGAAAAGATTGAAGAGAGACTTCAGCTACTAAGATCATTAGAGATACTTGCTCATCGAGAAATAGAGATATCCAACTTCTTCTTTGCTCAAGTATGCTCAAATCATGATGTCCCCTTTCAACTTTCAGTCTCTTTTTTTATAGAAGAGATGGACTACATAGGATGCCCTAATGGTTATAGTACAAATTGATATTTTCACATGAGCATAGCTATCCTCACATGGTTACAGTAGACTGCATTATTTTACTGACTTGATACTTGAAAAAATAACACAATAATTGTGCAACAACTTTTCAGAGTACTTGATGTTGAGAAGACTGATCATCCATATTGAGATTCTACATGCCTTTATCTCCAATTACATCTTCGAGTCCATCATCATGTAGATAATCATTAAATATTCATCAACTTGAAGATAATCTTGATCCCATTTTTTAAATAATTCTTGAAGATATTTCTTTTCCTTTTCCAATAAGAATTATCCATCTCCAACATCAAAAAGATAATCAAAGACATCTTCTAAAGTATCTCCTTCTACCTTCATATATTTTCTAAACGCATTACAATAAATGAAAATAGTATTTTCACAATGCATTAATATTTCTCATTACTCAATCAATGCCCAAATTTGATGATAAATGTTGTTAAAACCAATGGCATTTATCACTAACTACTTTTTGTCATCCTGGAAACCATTCTTGTTGTTGAGCATTAAGCTTGTCTAAATAAACTAATTGAACAAGATAATGGGCTGGTTTGACCTTTCCATTTCCACACTTATTACTGTGCAATGTACATTGACATACAAACTCCTGTTGTATTAAATTTTGGTTAGACTATTAGGAAATGTGAGAATCTAATGCATCCTTTTAAACATACAATGTTGAACTTAGTTAGTCTTCAGAAGAATGGGTACTTTAGATCTAGGATTTCCCTTAGGTAATCTGCTATTCCATATTCTCCGGTTTTCATGATAGTGTCATCTAGAGGGATTCAATTTGTTAGGAATCTTACGTCACCAACTCCAGATCTATCAGGAAAGAAGATGTAGTACTTCACGACTCCCAAATATCATACAAATAATACTGATAATAGTCGATGTATATGAGTCGTTGAACCATTTTTCTTGAGCGTAGGAACTTATTTTTTCTTCAGCATCATAAGAACACTTATAAACCTGTATTTTGACCTCATTTAACCCCCTTTTTCCCTTATTTGTTATGTTAAATTATGATGAGAAAGCATTAAATGTGCTTCCTTTTATTCATACTGTGCTTAAAGAAGTGTTTTTCTTATTTTGAGGAAGTATTGTCAAGAAAATGAGAAAATCACAACTGTTGACTCAAAGGAAAGCCATAACAATGATTTTTAAAGAAAAAAGAGGTTTGATGAAGTTTCGAGGGCAAAAAGAACAAGATTGAAGAGCCCAAGAAAGTGCATGGTTAGCTGTGTACTAAGGCACAACCATGCAAAAGCCTACAGATTTCAGTCTCATTTCCCCAAGCTATGTACAAGCAGTCGTACAAAAGTACATGGCCGTGCAATCTGCCAGGTTTTAAAAGTGCATAGGTATCCGTGCATCGAAGCATGACCGTGCGTTTGTGGCCTGTTTTCACGTTATTTATGCAGATTTCAAACTTTGTTTGAATCATCTTAGAGATTATTTCAGGGATTTCACCTTTAGCCATTTTTGAGGTTTCCATTAGCCACCAAAACCACATTGGGGGAGAATAACTTAGGCTAGATTAGTGTATACTATGTACAAGATTGTGGATTTTGCTATTTAAGACTAAGTTCATCTTCTCTTTCTGTCTTTAGTTTCATACTTTTCAATTTGTTTGTTATTTCGATGGTTCATTGTTATGCTTGTGCTTTTATGTTTATTATTGGTATTTCAAGTTATGTTCTTTGGTTTTGGTTAGCCACTAAGATGGGGAATTGATCTTGTTTAAAGCGTTAACCTACCTTGTTTATGCTCCGATTTAGACCTTTCTCTCGTGCTCACCAAATGTTTAATGAAATGCTTAAAAGAATTTTCATCAATGTTTTAGGGCAATTAACTCACGCTCAAAGGTGAGGTTGATTGTCTACTATGGCTAGAGATGATATCTAGCATTCGGACATGAAAATAATTTGAATCCTAACTAGTCTGGGGTTACTAATCTTGTAGTCTAATTGGACTAAACCCATAAAAATAGGTGGTTAGAACAATTAAACTATCCTTTGACCCTTTAAAGAGGGCTTGAGTGAGCTTTTATGGTGCAACTGATATTTCTTAATGCTAGCATAACTTGGAAAGGTGGGGATTTGACTCAATTAGTTAGTAAATCTTAGGTTTAATTATAATCGAAGTGCTTTTTATTTGTCTTAGCAGTTTAGTTCCTCTTCCTATCACCTTTTAAATTTGTCTAGATTGATATGCTTGAGTTAGCTTTGGTGCTTGAAAATACGACTCTTTGTGGATTATGACCGATACTTGTCAATTGCTAGCTATAACTATGCCATGCACTTGTGGTATAATTTTTAACTTAGCAAGTTTTTGATGCTGTTGCTGAGGAGTTGTTGTGTTTCAATGTTGAAGCTCACTTGAGTATTTGAGACTAGACTTTTATTTTTAAAAAATAAAAAAATTTTAAAAAAATACTAATTTAAAAAATGCCAATTTTATATTTTCCTCAGTATGAGCACCAATTATTTTGGAGATATTATGATATATTAATTACATGGCTTTTCTTGCTCATTGTGGTTATTGCTTGGAGAAATGGAAAATTTTGAATGTAGTATATGAGGGTATAAATTGTGAGACTCGTGCTCTTTTCAAGCATTAGGATTTTTGCACTGGAAACATCGATGAAGCTTGGGACTTGTTTGAGTGGTTGGCTCAGGATGTTTATGAATTTGAGACTAGTTGTGCTAATTCTTACGCCTTATCCCCTTGCACCTCTAATTATGCCCCTCTTGAGTATGAGATTTGCTATTGTTGTAATGCCCCCAAAATGCTAATGACATGATTTACGGAAAACTGCAGTGGAAGACTTAATAATAGAAGGCACTACCATCGTCCTGATTGAAACCATTTAATCTTGTAACTCATGTTCACAATCACAAAATTTATTAATTGAAACACTTCAAAACCAAAGTCCATAATAGTCCAACTTCAATACCATCGACTTAATCATACCATATGCTAACTTGCAGTCCACACTACACAAGTATATTGAATATAGACCCAACTTGACCCTGAGATCGATTCCAATATTCATGGTATGCTGAATCCACTGTGAGCATCTTATGACTTCCAAAAGGGCTTACTAAAATAGAAACATGTGATACTTCATCACCTAAAATGAAAAACATGAAAACAATTCGAAAATATGAGCAAAAAATTATTACATGCATTCCTGTATTGTAAAATAAGCACATAAACACTGTTGATGGGTATCCGCTTTTGAAATTCATTTAGTTCGCAATAACAATGAAAATGAAAGCAATGTGAAACTAAATTGCTCATGATTATCTAGATGTGAACCCCATGCAATGATATGATCTATACATAGGTGTACACCTGCTAATCCGATCAAGAGTTGGCCTGAAGCCGTGAGGGTAAATGATGGGCTGACACCCTATAGATGATAACTAACGGGGTCATAAGTTAAATGGCAAATCACTATATAAACTGAGTCATTGATAAACTTATAATGAGTTGTAACTTAATAAACATGTTTTGCTTTCAAAAGAGACAGGTAATGGACGTACCCTGAGTCTTTAAAAATACCATCTGACTTGATAAAAGTCAGCTGTTTCATAAATGTCATCTGACTTGATAAATATGTTCTGACTTGATAACACTTATGCATAACGAGGAACGATAACTAGGCCTCAACTCTATTTCATAAATGTCATTGTAAGTATGTGTAGTCAGTAAATGATCCTTACTCACATAATTGAGTAAGTAAAAGTATGTATAATAGAAATTGAGTAATTAAATGGTATACATAACTTGGGTATTTCAATATAACTTCAAAACTGAATTAATAAAAGTAATCAAATCCGATATAAAGTAAATGAAAGTAAAATAGACCACAATGAGATAAATGAGATTACAAAGGAAAAAGCCTTGATGGTGAAATTGAGGAGTAGTTGTGGCCTTTTCTGAAATAGGTTGCTGATACTGGTTTAAGGCTCGCTGATGTATAGCTTGGTTCAAGATAACAGCTAGTACACTAGATTGGCTTGATAAATACATTTGATACATTCTGAATTGAGTAAGTAATAGAGGTTTGA
Organism: Carnegiea gigantea; assembly: GCA_029747015.1. Lineage (NCBI taxonomy): Eukaryota > Viridiplantae > Streptophyta > Magnoliopsida > Caryophyllales > Cactaceae > Carnegiea > Carnegiea gigantea. The sequence goes on from JAKOGI010001194.1 coordinate 197,246, forward strand.
GGCCAAGAGAGATATATCTTGATTCAAAATAGCATAAACTGCAATAACTTGATCTGATAAATATGGTTCCTGAGTCGTAACTCTTCCCACTTCTCATATTTCATTCATAAATCCATTAGATATAGAATTTCCCCAAATGAATCATTGAACTTAATAAAAGCTATTAAGCTCATCAAACTTGGTATTTTCTTTGAAAAATTCATAAATGATTCAAAGCTCATAAACAAGCTCCCAAACTATATACTTATCTTCTTCTTTCTCATTAATCAAGCTAAAAGCTTCATGAAAGTCCATGAATATTCAATTCCCCCTTAAATGACCTTACTTGGCCCAAAATACACAAAATGAGTGTATGATCAATCTCACTTAATCTTTATTATTGCTCTTTACACAATTACTCAAAATGCTTTCAAAAATCACCAAACTCAAAATACCAGACCAAATTTCATGAAATCTTATATGAAATTCGAAAATAATATGGACAATCTACAGTAAAATTTTCAGAATTTTCCTCCAAGTATACTCCGCACAGAAATTGCAATAACAGCCCAATTTGCACCAAAGCAGGTCAGTTCAATTCAAAAATTCATAATTTTCAACCTTGACCTCAAATGAAGACCTAAAACCCTAATATGAAAAGATTAAGAAGTCCTAAAAAAGTTTCATTTGCAACACAAAATATGATTCCCACAATAGGATTCCCAAAATGGGGTTAGAACACAAGTGTGTTAGTTTTAGTCTCATTCTGCACAGTTTTGGTGAAACGGTCATAACGTTTTCCACAGACCTCGGATTAAGGCAATTCAAAATCCATTTGAAATTTAACACACTGAGCTATCTACCCACCAAAAATCATAACTTTCCAATGAGCTGACCATTATCAGTTTAATCCCGAAGTCTATCCTATTTTCCTGAAATTTTTAACCCTTACTATTTTAGCTTTTCCCTCTTTTTTAACACAAATTCTCACTTGAAATCACTCCAAATCACTAAAATATCATCATAATCATCAATAAAACTAAATGTTACAAAATCAAATACAAATCAATCTATAAGGATGGTTTTTTAACTTAAGGTTGCATGAACTTGATCAACCTTAATCCTTGCATGCTTTCAAGCTTTACTAACAATTAAAACATCAGAATAGCACTTGTTTATATCAAGATAACATGATCTATAATTAAATCGAACATAAAAACCCAAAGTTAAACATGATTAGGTTAGGATTTACTTCACTTTAAGTTTGGATTTTGAGAGGTGGAGGTGATATTTGGTGTTTGTGAGGATTGTGGGTGGTGGCTGGTGGCTGATGGTGGCTGCGAGCAGTAGCAGGTGGCGGCAACAGGTGGTGGTGGTGGTGGCAGCAGTAGGCCATAAGAATGGCTGAAGGGAAGAGAGAGAGAGAGTGTTGATATTTTGATAGTTGATATTTTGATAGTTTACTTCGTGGAAAATGATCCAAATTTACTTGGCTGAGTTTATATCCACCAAGAGTGACCTTAGACCAATGATAATTAGGCATATCTCATGGTGATTAGCTAAGTAGAATGAAGTAAAGCTTGTTGGGCTGAAATGAGTTTGGGCCCGAAAGGAAATTACGCTTAATGCGATTGAATTTTCGTAGCTTGAAATTAAATTTTTGTAAAGGTTATAAAAATAACAACAACAACAACAACAACAACAACAACAACAACAACAATAATAAGAATAATAATAATAATGATAATAATAACAATTTCTTAAACCATAACTATCAGAGCCTACTATCGATTCAATCGATATTTAATTAATCAACAAAACTTGAATTAATAACCAATAAAACTTGAATTGCAAAATAGGGCCCAAATGAAATATCCCCAGTCAGGATGATTAAATACGATACATGAAAGTGGAAAATTTGAATGACATACGGTAATTTAGTAAATATATAAATTGATTGTAATTGAATTAATAAATATGATTTGGTTAAACAAATAACCATGAGTGATTAAATCTATAAACATGATAAATTAAATAAATAAACATGATTAATTAAATAAATAAATATGATTTGAATAAATAAATATGGGCTCGGATCAGGTTATTACAGTCTTCCACTCTTAAAGAGTTCATCCTCGAAACTTATTACTCTTGCCAATTGTATGCAATGCTGCTTTAAAAACACATGGGCCATTGGTTTCTATTGCTTCCCTCTAAAGAGGTATAATTTGCCCAATGTACTCCGACTAAGGGTTTCTACGTATTGTGTAACTGCTTAATCCCATGTTTCAGTACTAGATCCGAATACTTCTCACACAATAGTCTCAATGAACTCAATTACTTTAATTCAAAATTAATATTCTCTTCGAAAGAAGAGACCTCTGTTACTAGTAAGGAGGTGCTCACTACTAGTTCATCACCTTGTCCACTGATGGAAACTGTTGTATACCCTGATAAGTACTCTAGTACTATTACTGGCTATAAACCACGTTATATATGTGTTCGGATTCAACAGGTAGGTGCAGTCAACAAGCTATAGGATTTAACCTTTCAATGAATCATAATGCCCTATATAACTAGTCCCTAATTATTCTTGGATAGTCGGTCTCTTACTACCTTGACTAGAAAAACCTTTTGAAATACTTCATAACCCATTTGAGACTTTAGTTATTTTTTTGGTTTGCCAGCACAACTCTTTTGCCGACCTTGTATCACCTTAATATGTACTTGAATTTTCCCTTTTAATGCTTATTTGGGTTAGCCCTGACCTTATACTCGGTGTTTTTTCTGGCTCATTCCAATATAATTAGACAGTGTTAGAGATTATGCCCTTATCAAAATGTCCTCATCTTATATTCCTAATACATCATATGATCTCCACTCATCAGACTACTCAAGGATCTGCTCCCGGCCATTAATGGGCAATGAAATTACTATGGTTAGGGATGGGAGTGATGAAATTCTTAGCTAAGCCAATCATTGCATACAAAAGAAATCAACAATTAGACTAGAAAAGGCTAATAAAGGAGAGATTATCATAGGGTGGTTAGAATAAAGATAACCATAAGTGTATCATGAATTCTGAAATAGAATGCCACAAGAAGTGCGATTTATAAATATGGATCATAAAGGGTTCAATAAATAAACAACCAAGGAGAAAGATGACATGGTTATGGTCGAGTTTAACTGACGAATTAGAAACAAGATGACAAGCAACTGAGCTTCAACTAAGTGACTTTATAGCCATAATGTAACAAGATAAGTGCAATAGATAGATGTGACAAGCAATGTGCAATAAATAGATAGATAGATTAGATGAGCAAAGTGCAATAGATAGACAAATAGATTGGACAAGCAAAGTGTAATGGATAGATAGATCGATTGGAAGAGCAAAGTGCCAATGGATAGATAAATAGATTGAGTAAGCTACAATAGGAATATGCCTTTACTCATATGAAGTCAATTCAAGTACAATAATAAGATTAAATAAAGAATGCAGAAGTTTATTTATCAGAATGTAAGATATATGTGTGGGAGTTGAAGTTCAAAATAAAGAGAGAAAGGGGATTATGACAATCGTAATCACCCACACCAATGAGAGTTAAATTATATTATGAATTCAGACCAAGTTATGCGAGCTTATTATTATGAATAAATAAGATATAAGGTAGATGTGTGAATCAACTCTCAATAGGATGAACTACAACTCATGATCACAGAATAAGGATGGTGAAGGTCGAGAGCACTAGAATGTTGACAACCATATAAGGTCAAACAAAAATGTCATGCACATTTATAATGGGTTTGCAAAGATATGAAAGATCATACTAATAGAAAATATCGAGTTGAAATGCAAGGGAACTTAAACAATATTGAATAGTATCAAGTTTTGAAGATAAGACAAGCAAACAATTTCAAGAATTACTATAAAAGGGTATTTTTGCAAAAGATAAACTATTGTTGCATAGTTTAGATGTGATATCCGGACCTCAAATCATTCCAGGAACAGACTTCTATGGTTGGCAGCTAATCCCATAAATCATTTATTCAAGGCATAAGGCACTTATTTTTGATAGCGATCTTGTTCAACCCTCTGTACGCCATACACAACCATAAGGTTCTGCCTTGCTTCTTCACACATATAAAACTAGGATTTTCCATGATGACATACTTGCTCAAATAACTCCCTTCTGTAACAACTCACTTTACTAAATCTATAGTTCCTCGAATTCTACTCGGGGTCATGTGATAAGGGTTCTGAAAATGGATTGAGTACCTAGCACTAGGTTGATCTGAAAATTAATGTTTCTTGGAGAGAAACAATCCTAATAGTCCTCAGATAGAACATCTCTAACTTCACAAACTGTAATTATGAATATGTACATACCGAGTGTGGTTGGCATATCACTAATATTCAATGCATTACTCACACAATAGCTCACTTGCTTGCACAGTAAAATTAGGGCAGAAATAGGATTTTTCTTCCCTTGATCCATAGAAATACACGTTTAGTCTTTCCTCATTTCTCAAGCTAACCTTAAGATCTTTACAAGTCATCTTCTATAAGTACACAGTTAGTTCATTCTCATAATGATAACAAGGTCTGCTAATCAAACTAGATTAAATGCCTAATGAATATGGTTCCAGCAATACTAATAGAGGCATATTTATAAAAGGTAACACATTCAATTGCCTACTAGTCTCAATAAATTGAAATGATAGGGTGCAATCTAAAATGTAAAGAGATATAACTACACCATGAACTATTGCAAAGATATTTCTCAATTGGTTATAAAGGACCGATATGTAAGCTGAATGAATGAAAGGACGAAGATTCGTAATGAAAGAGGTAAGGCATATAAATGACCCGTATATACAAGACATGCAGTTTATTCATGATGGTCATGATAGTAAAGTAAATGAACGATGTTATGAAGTTGAGAGGAAGTACTAAGTACTGAAGGTGAAGAAATCTAACAAAGTACAAAAAGGGCATTTGAAAAGTGATACGGTACCCATATACGAGTGAAGTGATGAAGATGAGGGTTAACACCACCAGAAAAAAAATTTTATTCATCTGGTGTTTAGAAGGCCAATTCGTCAAGATGAAGGAGTCAGTCTTATGACTGAACATGATGGCATCCATCAATAGAACATTCTGCAGTAAATGGAAGTCTTGGGTAGGCATATAAACTCCGAAACTGCTGGTAGATGAAAATAGTATAAATCGTTGTTTATCATTAATAAGATAGGCTGTACTAGCAAAGAAAGGATTGTCAAAATAACTTGAGTAATAACATGCAGCCATGCCCATAGAGTAGTATGCCAACATGACATTACGGTGCTATAGAAACACGAACAATATAGATCCATTTAATTGCTGAAAGGGCACTCAATGACTGGGTCTGAAGCAATCAAAGGCTTTGCAAGTAATAAATAAATAGTGGCCAAATCGAAACAAGGAATTAAAGTAGATGACAGTAAAAATATGATCATAGTGATGACTGAACTGTAAGTAAAATGGGTCAAATATACTTAGGAAGAACTACGAATCACACAATAATGCATACCGAGGGGTCATTGTAGGCTCTATTATGGAAACAGAGAATTAAACGATTATGATTGTCAGGGTTTGAATCACCTATAAGAAAGGCTACTCAGATATGTTTAAAGGACTCCCCACATATCACATATGAGATTTTTCATAAACACTCCATTACATATCAAGAGAGTGTTAGTGGTAAAGAAATGATGCCTTTGAATAATTCAAGGTAACTAGGGCAGAAATAAGTCAATGACAGGAAGTAATGGGAGCATTGCTGATGAAAAATCCTAGTGTCAAGAATGATAGCTTAATCTTACTCATACCACCCAGATAGTGCCAAGTAGCACACTGCAAGCTACTGAACCACTGTCACAGGATTCCTTACAGTAATTCCATCTCATACAGATTCACCCCAAAGATATACCAAGTTGCAAATGGCATTCCTGTAATAGGTTTTAAACATCCCTATACTTAATACCATGTATGTTAAAGCAACTCAATGAAACTCTCAAATTCTGGAGCAAAACAGACAGAGTTCTGCCTAAAAACTGGCTAAAATCTAGGCTTAAAGCCTTACAATAGATACCTGAAATGGAGAGAAACATTTCAATAGCTCAACGACCGCACGCCGGGATTCATAACTCAACGGGTCACACACCTGGAGTGCACAATTGCAAAAATTTAAATAAAGGAGAGAAACGGAACATACAATATAACTCCAAGATAAATGAGAGCATGCCTCACTAACAAGTGACCTAAATGGTTCCACACTCTACTTTGCTAATGCCTGAATCTCAGGATATTACCAAATTATTGAGTCACCCAAATGGAAATGGTTCCTCTATATATGCCCATACATATGAACTTTAAGTCAATAGCTCATTTAACTGGCCCAACATAACTCATGCACACCTTGATAGCTAACTCATAAATACTTGATAGCATACTGTAGCCCTTAAAACCTTAGCTTTAATACCAAATCTGTAACGCCCTAAAATACTAATGATATGATTTACCGAAAACTGCAGTGGAAGACTTAATAATAGAAGGCGTTACCGCCGTCCTGATAAGGATAAGGCACTGAAACCATTTCATCTTGCAACTCATGTTCACAATCACAAAATATATTAACTGAAATACTTCAAAACCAAAGTCTATAATAGTTTAACTTTAATACTATTAACTTAAACTAACTTGCACTCCACACTGCACAAGTATAATGAATATAGACTCAACTTGACCCTGAGGTTGATTCCAACATTTATGGTATGCTGAATCCACTGTGTGCATCTGATGACTTCTAAAAGGGCTTGTTAAAAGGGGAAACATGAGATACTTCATCACCTACAATGGACAACATGAAAACAATTCGAAAATGTGAGCAAAAACTCAGTACATCCATTCCTGTATTGTAAAATGAGCATATAAATACTGTTGATGGGTACCCGCTTTTGCAATTCATTTAGTTCACAATAACAATGAAAATGAAAGTAATATGAAACTGAATTGCTCATTGTTATCTGGATGTGAACCCCTTGGAATGACATGATCTATATATAGGTGTACACCTGCTAATCCGATCAAGAGTTGGCCTGAAGCTGCGAGGGTAAATGATGAGCTGATGCCCTATAGATGATAACTGACAAGATCACAAATTAAATGGCAAATCACTATACAAACTGATTTATTGATAAACTCATTAAGAGTTGTAACTTGATTAATATGTTCTTCTTTCTGAAGATATAGGTAATAGACGTACCTTGAGTCTTTAAAAATATCATCTGACTTGATAAAAGTTAGCGATTTCATAAATGTCATCTGACTTGATAAATATGTTCTGACTTGATAACATTTATGCATAACAAGAAACAATAACTAGGCTTCGACTCTATTTTATAAATGCCATTGTAATTATGTGTAGTCAGTAAATGATCTTTACTCACATAATTGAGTAAGCAAAAGTATGTATAACGGAAATTGAGTAATTAAATGGTGTACATAACTTGGGTATTTCAATATAACTTCAAAACTGAATTAATAAAAGTAATTAAATCCAATATAAATTAAATGAAAGTAAAATATTCCACAATGAGATAAATGACATTACAAAGGAAAAAACCTTGATGGCGACAATTGAGAGAGTGGTTGTGGCCTTTTCTGAAATAAGTTGTTGATACGGATTTAAGACTCGCTGATATATAGTTTGGTTCAAGATAACAACGAGTATACTAGATTGGCTTGATAAATACATTTGATATATTCTGAATTGAGTAAGTAATAAAGGTTTGAGGCCAAGAGAGATATATCTTAGTTTAAAATAGCATAAACTGCAATAACTTGGTCTGATAAATATGATTCCTGAGTCACAACTCTCCCCACTTCTCATATTTCATTTATAAATTCATTAGATATAGAATTCCACCCCAAATGAATCATTGAACTCAATAGAAGCTATTAAGCTCATCAAACTTGGTATTTTCTTTGAAAAATCGATAAATGATTCAAAGCTCATAAACAAGCTCCCAAATTGTATACTTGTCTTCTTCATTCTCATTAATCAAGCTAAAAACTCCATGAAAATCCATAAATATTTATTTCCCCTTTAAATAACCTTACTTGGCCCAAAATACACAAAATGAGTGTATGATCAATCTCACTCAATCTTTATTATTGCTCTTTACACAATTACTCAAAATGCTTTCAAAAATCATCAAACTCAAAATACTCAACCAAATTTCATGAAATCTTATATGAAATTCGAAAATAATATGGACAATCTACAGCAAAATTTTCAAAATTTTCCTCCAAGTATACGCCGCACAGAAATTGCAATAACAGCCCAATTTGCACCTAAGTAGGTCAGTTTACTTCAAAAATTCATAACTTTCAGCCTTGATCTCAAATGGAGACCTAAAACCCAAATATACAAACATTAAGAAGTCCCAAAAAAGTTTTATTTGCAACACAAAATATGATTCTCACAATAGGGTTCCCAAAATGGGGCTAGAATATAAGTGTATTAGTTTTGGTCTTATTCTGTACAGTTTTAGTAAAATGATCGTAACGTTTTTCACAGATCGCGGATTAAGGCAATTCAGAATTCATTTGGAAGCTAACACACTGAGATATCTACCCACCAAAAATCATAATTTTCCCATAGGCCGATCATTACCAATTTAATCTTGAAGCCTGCCCTATTTTCCTGAAATTTTCAACCCTCACTATTTTAGCTTTTCCCTCTCTTTTCACCCAAATCCTCACTTGAAATCATTCCAAATCACTAAAAAGATCATCATAATCATCAATAAAACTAAATATTACAAAATCAAATACAAATCAATCAATAAGCATGGTTTTTTAACTTAACCTTGCGTAAACATGATCAACCTTAACCCTTGTATGCTTTCAAGCTTACCTAACAATTAAAATATCAAAATAACACTTGTTTATATCAAGAAAACATGATCCACAATCAAGTCCAGTATAAAAACCCAAAGTTAAACATGATTAGGTTAGGATTTACCTCACCTTAAGCTTGGATTTTGAGAGGTGGAGGTGATGTTTGGTGTTTGTGAGAGTTGTGGCTGGTGGCTGGTGGCTGATGGGGTGGAGGCTAGCGGCTGATGGTGGCTGCCGGTGATAGAAGGTGGCGGCAGTAGGTGGTGGTGGTGGCGACAGCAGCAGGCCATGGGAATGGGAGAAGGGAAGAGAGAGAGTGTGTGTTGATATTTTGATAGTTTACTTGGTGAAAAATGATCTAAATTTGCTTGGCTGAGTTTATATCCACCAAGACTGACCTTAGACCAATGATAATTAGGAACATCTCATGGGGATTAGCTAAGCAAAATGAAGTAAAGCTTCTTAGGCCGAAATGAGTTTGGGCCCGAAAGGAAATTACGCTTAATGCGATTGAATTTTCGTAGCTTGAAATTAAATTTTTGTAAGGTTATAAAAAAAGTAATAATAATAATAATAACAATAACAACAACAACAACAACAACAACAGCAACAACAACAACAACAACAACAACAACAACAACAATAATAATAATAATAATAATAATAATAATGATAATAATAGCAATTTCTTAAACCATAATTATCAAGGCCTACTATCGATTCACCCGATATTTAATTAATCAACAAAACTAGAATTAACAACTAATGAACCTTGAATAGCAAATGGGACCCAAATGAAATATCCCCCAACCGGGATGATTAAACACGATAAATAAAAGCGAAAAATTTAAATGATATAAGATAATTTGGTAAATATATAAATTGAGTGTAATTGAATTAATAAACATGATTTGGTTAAACAAATAACCATGAGTGATTAAATCCATAAACATGATAAATTAAATGAATAAACATGATTAATTAAATAAATAAATATTATTTGAATAAATAAATATGGGTTAGAGTCGGGTTATTATAATTGTTCTAGCCACAATAGTAATTCTTATCTTTATCATATTTCTGTTGATAGTTTTGCTAGGCTTGTCAGCATGATAGAGATAATGAATGAGCAAGAAGTTGAGTTTACTAGTTATATATTGGAGTATAACCTATCACATGAGATTGAGCTTAGATTTAGCTCCCCTAAACTTGATGTTAATTTGTGTGATGTACATCTTTTCTTACTCTAGAGTCCAGACTAGATGAAGTACTTCACCTTTCCTTAACTACTTTTCCCATTGTTGCTCCTGCCCTATGTAGCACCCTTGGGGACATCACTATATTTGTCATGACCTTTCCTGATCTATCTTTCTCTTTAGTTGACAAAGTTTGAGGTAGGTGGGACATTTTGTGTTAATGCTACTGTTGATGAGGATGATATAAGTTGTGAGTCAGGCGATGCCTTTATTGTGGTGCATTATCTCGATGAGACTCTCGTAGGGAAGTCATGTGTGGATGTTATGGTTACAGTTTCACCTAGTCCTAATCTTGTTGACCTTGTATCCTCTGATCCCCTCGATATTTTCCATGCTTTTCCTTCATGTTCACTACCCTTCCCTTCCCTTGAGTGTTGCGATCTGTTAGTTATTAATTCTCATGCTGTGATTTAGGGAATGAGATTGACTATTCTGAGTCCCTAGGTACCTTTGGAAGGCATGACCCATCCCTTGACCCTTATAGTCTGTACCTAGACAACGTGCTTAGAAAAATGATATTAACTATTACATTCGATTATTCTATTGATTTTTCTAAGGCATGTGATGAGTTCAGGAGAGATTTATTATTATTCATAGATTCATATTTGGGACTTCATTTCGTCTGAGTTGCATGCTAAGGTTTCGATAAGTGCCTGTGAGCTTTGACAATATCTGAATTGGTGGCTTAGATATTAAGATGAGGAGGAGTGCATAATGCTTCTCCAACCTTCTGTAGCATTGTCTTAAGGAGGTAGTTGTTTAGGTGCACCAAGCACCTAACTTGATAAATTTGTTCCCTCTTTTCTCTTTCTTTATTTTTATTTTGTATAAATCTTTTTTCTTTTTCTAGTTTATCACCTATTTTTGTACATTTATCATTATAGGTTTGTTCCATACACATAGGTGTTTTTTGGTGCAGTGAACCATTAACTTCCAATGAGGACATTGTCACATTTAGGTGTGGGAGAGGAGAAGCCATGCTTCAAGCTTTTGAAAAAGGAAAAACAGAGAGAAATTTTTTTGGAAAAAAACTAACGAATTTAATAGTTTTTAGTTGTTTTGGGGAGTTTTGTACTATTTCAATTAGCTTTGATTCCTTGTACATTGACTATTAGCATATATACCTGTATGATGTGCATGATAGATGTCCTAAGTGTGTTATTTTTAGGCCTTGATTCCAACTCCAATAGTTTATTATAGCTAAGCAATCCAGTCCTTATTTACACTTCATCATTATCTTAGGATCTCAGTCTTCTACGATTGACTCTTCCACTTGTTTATGTACATAGTTACTTTTGTTCTCGCTTTCAGCAAAACAAGAACAAAAAAAAAAAAAAAGAGTTACAAATAGTATTAGAGTCAGAAATGACAAGTATCACTTTAGGGCATACGCTACTAGGTGTCATCCTTTGAGATAATATTACTACTGGGAAAGTTTGTTTTCCAAGTTGATAAATCAATAATATAGTTTGTATCAATCAAGTGGGATTGAGCCGGATTCTAGTAAGCCTAACTCCTAGGATGATGATACACTTGCACACCAAGCATTAGGATGGATTCAAAGTTTTGATGTACCATGAGGTGAAAAGTTGGTGCTTTGATGTCACCCATGGGGATTGAGAGTCTTGATGTGTATATTCCATTTATATGCAAGCTAATATCTTTTTCACAAGAGTGATTTGGTTGGTTAAAATGCATACAGTTTCCTCCCTTGTATATATTTGTGTTTTGTTTGTAACCCATAAAGATTTTCTATTTTCTTTCTCCGTTTCTTTTTCTTCTTCAATATTTTGTGGGTATATCTTCTACAGGCTCTCATGAGACTGCACTCGTCTACTTGGGGGAACCACAAAGTTTAAAGAATTTGTTGCATACGCCAAATCCAACCGTAATTTCTACGAAAGTGAGTTAGGTCCTTGGCTAACTTTTTCTTTATGGTGCTCGAGGAGGACCACAAGCTAGGTGTGGCGGAGTTGATAAACCTCTATTTTCACCTCATTTAATCCCTTATTTGACCCCCTTTTCCTATATTTGTTATGTTGAATTATGATAAGAAAGGGTCAAATGTGCTTCTGTTTGTTTATGTTGTGTTTAAAGAAGTGTTTTTCTTATTTTAGGAAGTGTGTCAAGAAAATGAGAAATTCACAAGTGTTGATTTAAAAGAAAGCTATAAGGATTATTTTTAATGAAGAAAAGAAGCATAATGATGTTTTTAGGGTAAAAAGAGTAAGATTGAAAAGCCCAAGAAAGTGCACAGAAGGCACAACCATATAGAAACCTATAGACTTTAGTCTTGTTTCTTGAAACTGCACATAGGCAGCTATGCAAAAGTGCATAGATGTGCAGCCTGCCAGTTTCAAAAGTGAATAGATACCCATGTGTAGAAGCACGGATGTGTATTTTACCTGTTTACACGTTGTTTAAGCATATTTCAAACTTTATTTGAGGCATCTGGTAGACTATCTTGGGGACTTCACCTTCAACCGTTTCTAAAATTTCTATCAGGCACCAAAACCCTATTAGGAGGAGAATAACTTAGGCTAGATTAGTGTATATTATGCACAAGATTGTGGATTTTTCTATTCAATGCTAAGTTTCTCTTCTCTTTCTCTCTTTAATTTCATGCTTTTTAATGTGGTTGCTATTTCGATTGTTCATTGCCATCCTTATGTTTTTTATTTTTATTATTTGTAATTAAAGTTAAGTTCTTTGGCTTTGGTTAGTCATTGAGATGGGTAATTGATCTTGTTTAAGCCTTAACATATCTTGTTTATGCTTGGATTTGGAGTTTTCTCTCATGTTCATCTAGTGTTCGATAAAATACTTGAAAGAGTTTTCATCCGTATTTTGAGGCAATTGACTTGCACTGAAAGGTGAGATTGATTGTCTAGTGTAGGTAAACATAATAGCTAGCATTTGGACAGGAAAACAGTCTGAACCCTAACTAGTTTAGGGTTATTACTCTTATAGTTTAATTCGGCTAATCCCATGAGAATAGGTAGTTAGAATAATTAAACTATCCTTTGGCTCTTTAAAAGAGGGCTTGAGGTGAGCTTTTATAGTGCAACCGATCATCTCTGAATATTAACATAACTTCAAAAGGTGAGGATTTGACTCAATTAGTTAGTTAATCTTATGTGTAATTATAATTAAAGTCATTTTTGTTTGCCTTACTAGTTTAGTTCCTCTTCCTATCATCTTTTAAATTTGTCTAGATTGATATGTTTAAGTTAGTTTTGGTGCTTGAAAACATATTTGGATTACTACCTGCATTTGCTAATTGCTAGCTACAGCTATGTCATGCACTTGCAGTATAATTTTCAACTCAAAGTGATTCATTTGTAATTCTAAAAGGTTCAACCTCTGTACTATTAGATAGGTAGAAGATAGCATAACTAAGCGTGATCTACTTTTTGTATGGAATTCCAAAATATCCATAAGGATACTACTAGAAGGAGTAACCCATTCTCGCAATAGTGACATTTAATTTTGGATTTCCTCCTTTTCTGGTATGAGCTCTACTTTGATGATCACTATTGGCGACTTGATGAGTTAATGTCTCTACGAGAAAATTCTTCAATCCATACATATGTTTAATAGAGAGAAAATTGATTAAGCATAATTGCCAATGCAAGAATCGGCTTGTGTATGTGATAAATTCTTTTTCACAAAGCCAAGTATTCTTTTGCAATCAATTCAAATAAGAAAAGGACTTGCGGCTAAAAAGACTAAGAACTTTTTAATTCTCCTTATGACTGTGAGGATTCTTTTTTCATCATAGGATAGTTGCATCTACTTTATTAAAACTTCCACTGTAATATTTGCGGAGTTTCTCTCCATCTCTAATTTTGAGTACTGCAGTCTAGTGCTCATTGCAGACATCTGTCTCAAGAATTAAATCATCTACTTCATCAACCAATAAAAATAGGAAGAGTTTTATTCATCTTTTTGACATTTTGAACTATCTTTGAATCACTTGAATCCATGTCTAACGTCTTTCTTAAGTGTCGGTTGGAATAGTTTTCTCAATTTAGCTAAGTCTTTAATGAAATCTGAAGCATAAGACATCCATGAAATCTTTCTAATTGCAACCTATCTTCAATCTTTTCAAAAAAATTTTCTATTTTTTCTAGAATATATTTTTGTAGGATGATTTGTCCAACTTTTATTTCTAGACCTAAAAACTCAATTTCTTGTTCAGGATAAACGCACTTGTTCTTACCAAGAGTAATACCATGATCAATGCATCTTTCGGTGGCTATTAGGATATCATCTTCGTGTTGTTCTATGGTTTTAGAAAACACGAGTATATCATTGATGTAAACTAGACAATAGTGATTAAGATCTTTGAAGATTTTATCCATTTTTTTTTTTTGAAATATTTGATGTGCATTTTTAAGACCAAATAACATTACTATCAACTCAGAATGTCCTTGAAACCATTAAATGCAGTCAAAGGAACACTGTCTTCATCCATATTTGCCAATATTTGCTTTTGCATTCCATTTTTGAGAACCAAGAGGCTCCTTAAATTCTATTGAAAAAAGATGTTTTGTTAGGAGTATAATATCCATCAAATATTATCATTAAGCTTTTTATAATTGATTATCATTCTAACTTTTTCTCTTTTCTCTTTAGCATGATTTCTTATCAAAAAAAACTAGTGTGAGAACTCTTACTATTTCTGATTAATCTTTTATCCAAAAGGTCTTTGATTTGCTTATCAAATTCTTAGATATCATGATGTATATACATCATTTGCTTAACTTGGATAATAGTGTTGGGATTTGATAAAGTAATATCTACAAATGTCTAATCTTTACCCCAAAATTTAAGAGAATTATAAGAATAGAGTTCTTTGGATAATTTTTCTTGTTGTTCAACAATCTGCTCTTTAAAAGACAATTTTAGTAGTGAGATTGTTAGTGATTCTTCACGTTGTGAGGGGACTACCTTTTCACCGCGCTGAATGCGTATAAACTCAATTTTCTGTTGGGTGTATGCTTTATTTAATTTATTTATCGTGAAGATGATTTGGCTTATGGTCTGTGTGCATGGAGTATATAATCTTTCAAAATTACTTCTAATAATCATATCATAGAAGGATCGACTAGTAGCCCATAGAATGGGTATAATGCATTCAAATCCTCCAATTTCTATGGATAATCCCTCTATGACTTCCTTGTGGCTCATTATGCTATTATTAGCTATTCTTACTTGTAAAGGATTCTTTGTTTTTCTCCACATGAATTCTAGAAATAGATATCTTTTCTCAAAATAGACAAAACAACCACTACCAATTTAAGCAGACAATTCTTATCTATTATGTCCTTGTAAGCATACATTTATTAGTATATAAATGTTATTATGATGAGTATTAGTGGCTACATAACATATCTATATGGCCATATTTTTTACTCATTCATCCTCATAGATTGACTCACTAACAATCCTTGTTTTGTAACCAATAGCTTTTCTATCTAAACTCATAACTCTGATCTACACTATATCTTGCGGGTTTAAAACTCATTCTGCTCATTTCACTAGTTATATAATTTTATCATCATTTTAAAGCTCTTTTTTAGGTATTGAAGATCCTTCTTACCAGTCTGATCTTGCACTCACACTTCTCAATAATTAGAGTTTAATGGTAATTTTTCATTCTCATTGTTTTTTATTAAATTCTTCTTATTGATTTTTGTTACATTCTTCTTATTGATTTTTGTAGGACTAGCAAAGCTAGATATCCACAACCTACAAATTTTTATCTGCTGCAGATTGGATTTTATCCTTTAAATTTTTTGCATAAGGGTAGGACTTTTAAATTTTTGTGCCTCTATCATTGTTACCTTAGCCTTAGGATCTATGGTATTGTCTAACTTGTACATTATTTTCCAAGTTCATCCCAACTGTTTTTATTTTAAGGGATAAAAAGTTTTTGACAAATTCATCTTTTAGACTCATACAATATCCAAGCCAGCAATTAAATCCTACTAAAGCATTACACAAATTGATCTTATTCCCTGTGACAATTTGATTGTTAAATTTGGTATGTCTGATATCACATAACAAAGCATATAGATCAATTTCTTTACCATAATACTGTAATGGTGTGATTTGGACTTTGACACTTCTAACATGGATATATCAGTATTTTTTATACTTGTTATGCTTAAGGATATTTTTTCAATTAATAAGATTAGCTTCTCCAACATCATACTCATAGTCTTTTATCTCCAAATCCCCTTCCATCATTTGCATATGCATTTACTCTTTAATAGAAAGATGAATTTTTTATAGATCATGTCTTTTAGAACCGAATCTCCTTTGATTTCTTCGTTCTTATTATCTACAATAAATTCTTCTTCTGGAAGATTACTAAAACTAATTGAACTACTTTTCATCATGTGATTGGTTTATTCATAATCACTTTCTTCATAATCATCTTCCAGTACAATATCAACAATTTCCTTGTTGTTTCTCTGGATCAGATTTAGTGCTTCTTTCTCGCTAAACTCAAAATAATCTAGACTACCTAAAGTTTCTATAAGCTTGTTGTTCTTCATATTTCACATTTGTTTGCATAATGACCTACTTCACCGCATGCCTAACAATTATGATTGTTTTTTCCGACAGGACAACGAGCAGCTTTTCTAAAAAACCTTTGTTTCTTAGGGCTCGGTTTGTTATAATACTTTCTTTTTCTTCACTTTGCTTGTTAAAGCTCTTTTTCTTATAAAATTTTCTTTTTCTTCTCTTCTCAAGTTTATTTCCCCATTGGTGAGGATTATTCCAACAGATTAGAAATTGTTTCTTCGTTTTCCTTGTGTTTTTGTATATTAAGAGAATAATCATTGATCCACTTTCTTAAATGAGAGATTCTTGTACCAAGGGTATCAATGACATCTGCTTTTTCAAGCCGTGTGATGTATTTTCATTGGTTATAGAACTAATTGGAAATGGTAATTGTTGGTGTAAAATAAGGCCACAAGCGCACAGTGTCTGATTTAGAGTATGATCCGACGAGTACGGGTCATCCCACGAAGATGGTAGAATCAAAATTTAACTAGTGTATTAACTAACTACTGATAACAACTAACTAAATTAAACTATTGACTAAATCTATACATAAACTTACTAATAAAATGGAAACCACAAAAAAAATGAAATAATAATAATACACTTAAAACTTAATTAGTAAGAACTAATAAATCAAAGCCATTAAATAATTGGGGGGCAAAAAGATTAAACCTAGCCTATCATATGATTTCATGCCCCAACCAAATAAATTGCTAGTGAGGAGCGAAGGACCAAAAAAAAATAACAAATTAAGCAAGACTAAATAAATTAAAAGTAATTAAATAAGAAGAACGAATGAAAGTAATATTAAATTGCTCAATTGCTTTTGTCCCATTTCACTAAAGTAACTAGGAGCATCGCATCAATCAGAGAGCTCAGGAGTTTTTACCTAGAAAAAGGAACATGCAGTAAAACTAAATAAATAAACAAGATTGAAAAGAAAAAGGCTAGGCACCATTAATGTGAAAAGAAGCCAGGTATGGAGTCCCCAAAAAAAAAAAAACAAAGCATTCAATTGGAAAACAGAGCACATAAATGAAGCAGTAGAGTCCCAAAATGACTGAAAATTGGACCAAAAACTTGTAAATTAATTCAAACTAGTAGCCCAATCTTCAACAAAAGCACAAAATAGAAGAAAAAAGAATTACTATTCAAAAATTGAAGCTTTCAACAATGGGTTCTTGAACTCTCAAACCAAAAATTGACAAAAACCCAAAAATCACCAAGAATCAGAAACAAAGAATGAAATCTAGATACAATTGAACTATGGCTCATGACTGACTCTTCCAAGCTTCCCCAATACCTCTATTATACACATGATTCTAACCGTATTTGACTGCCGATTCCATAAAATTTGGGTTGTTTCCCTTCTTTTCTCACTGTGCACAACCGCCACTTTGAGATGGATTGTTCCATTGCGAAAAATCGGGCGTCTTTAATTGGGTCCGTAGCTGTACAGATCAATTCACCAAAAGAATCTCATCATGGATGATGGTGATAGAGTTGGTGTGGATGAAAAGTGAACTTGGATGCTCCTATTTTTGCGGAATGAAGATGAACTACAGATGGGGGAGTTTGTAGGAAAGAGAAAATAGGTTGGGGGGGAGGCTATTTACTTGAGTTGAGTCATATGAGATGCGTGGTGTGATGGAGTGATAAGGGTGGTTGGGCCATTTTTCCTCTTCTTGGGTTGTACAGCCAGCCCATTTTGATTTACTCCCAAGTAAACTTCATGTTTTTGCCCAATTGATTATTTTTCTGATTTTTCTACGAAAGAAATAAATTCAACTAAAAAAAATCTTAAAATACTTATTATGACAAGTAAAAGTTAGATACTTAAGGGTATAAGAGTGTATAATTTTTTTAACGAACAAAATACTCCCACATCTAAATTTTGCTTGTCCTCGAGTAAGACAACTAAATACCTAAAAAGAAACAAAAAATAAGAAAAAAAAAATTCTAACTCACTTTTGTAGGAATTACGGTTATATTTAGTGTGTGCAACAACCCCTTTAAATCCCTAGGTTTCCCCTAGCAGACGAGTAGGTCTCGTGAGAATTTGTAGAAGATATAGCTACAAAATCTTTCAAAGGAAAAAGAAAAAGAAGAAAGAAAAGAAAAAAAATTTTACAAAAATTTATAAGGGGAGACAGTACAAATTTCAACAAGGCATGCCACCATATTAACCAAGAAATTAATATGTGTATGGGCAAGATGTACACTCCAGAATTCTAGGTCCTCACAGCTGACATTTACACTCTCACTTTTCACCGTACAAACCAATATAACAATGTATCCATCCTAGTGCATGGTGCTCAAGTGTACCATCACCTTAGGATTTAGGCTAATTAGAGTTTCACTCAATCCCACTTGATAAGACATAGACTGCTTTATTGACTCACTAACATGGAAAGCATGTTTTTCCAGTAGCAATAGTACCTCAAAGGGTAGCATTCAGTAGCGCATGCCTCAAAGGGATACTTGTCATTCCCGACTTTGATTTTTTTTTTTTTTCCAAATTGAATGCAAAACAAAAACAAGTGGGATAATTAACCCTGTTAGCCTAAGACTCTAAGACAATGGTGATATACAAAATAAGGATTGAACTCACAGTTATAAAGGAATGATGAGGTTAGAACTAGGGCATAGAATGTCATGCTTAGGATTAAGTTCTTATCATGTACATCCTACCTATATACAACCTAATACTAAGTTATAAGGATCAAGCCAGTCAAAACTGTTCCCCAAAATAAAAACAGAGGAGGTAAAAGAAAAAAAGAAAATAGAAGAAATTTTTTTTTTTGGAAAAATCTGTAAAGGTCCTCATGCCAACATTTAAGCAATGCAATGTCTCTATTGCATGTGGAAGCATAAGAATGAAAAAACACAAAATCAAGGATCAAAAAAATAAAAGAAAATAAATATACAAAATAAAGTTTTATACAGAGGAGTAATAGTACCAGGTTGAATACTGGATGCATCCAAGTTAATCTCCACAACCTTAATCTCTGTACTCTGGTTCATAAAGCATCAGACACTCTACTTCTCTCTTTTCTGTAGAAAGCTCTAGAAATAGCTTTAATCTTTATCCATTCACTTTAAAGTGCATGCCTCTCGTGGGGTCCTGTATCTCTATAACACCATGTGGAAAAACATGAAAAACAATAAAAGGACCTGTCCAACGAGATCTCAACTTACCTGGAAAAGGGTGAAGTCTAGAGTCATAAAGTAACACCTTCTGACCTGGAAAGAACTCTTTTTTGTGGATATGCCGATCATGAAATAACTGTGCTATCTCCTTATGCATCCTCGAGTTCTCATATGCCTCAACTTTGATCTCTTCCAACTCACTGAACTGTAACTTTCTCTCTGCCCCAGCTGCCCCTAAGTCAAGGTTCAAAGTCTTTATAGCCCACATAGCTCAATGCTCAAGTTCTACAGGAAGGTGACAAGGCTTATCAAAGACAACCCCAAAAGAAGACATGCCTAAGGAGGTCTTAAAAGCTGTCCTATAAGCCCAAAGAGTATCAATGAGTTTATCTGTCCAATCTTTATGGTTCCTATTCACAGTTTTTTCTAGAATCTATTTGATCTGTCTATTAGAAATCTCTACCTGGGAATGATAGGCGGGGGGCAATATACTAAGATTGGTTTAATTATGTCCAATTTTGTGATAATATTGACTAAATTCGACAATATAATTCTCTAAATATCTCATATCGGAGAACACTATGTTATTATCTTTTTTTGCTATTCTCTAACTTTTTCTTCAGAATTAATTTTCGCTTTAATAAATTCAATTTTGGCTTTCCTTACATAATTTTTTGAATATTACAGCAGGTGTTTTCATCATTCTTAATAGGAGTCGTACCAGTCGGGTATAGCCGATCTGCTTATAACAAATTGGCATGCTTACCTTTGCTCTACCCCTCCCACCCAGGTTTGATTTCGGGTGGAGACTTTCTTTTGCCAATTAATTGGAGGAGGGAGGGGTGTGTGGGTTGGGCCCTGGGCCCAAACAGCTTTGTCCCCATTCCGCTGAACTAGTTGTCCTGTTGGGTCTTTCCTGAAATAAAGGACCCAATAGGTGGCCCATATTTACCGTTGTAAAAAAAAAAATACTACTCGAGAACAATGCTAGAAAAACTATGTTTCAGCAGTCAATATAGTATTCAAGTTCAGGACAGTATTCATACCTCTTTTTCAGTGCTCAAATATCTCTTCTCTATTGCGAGTTCCATCAATGTTTGTGATATAACCCGTTTGGCTAATTGGGATGAGGTCAATTTCTTCAAATGATATGGCTTTCTTTGGTATGAACTAAAAGGACAAGTTGGTTACTGCGGGAATGTACCTAGGTCTTATAAAATAAGTATTTGTTCTAGAAGATTTGCCAAATTCTTTAATAACATCATTAATTACAATGGATTCGATTTTATCTGTATTAAGTTCTTCTCCAATCTCATTGATTTCATCGCCAAATACTATTTTACTATATTTTTTATCTAGTCTCCTCAAAATTTCTTGTAAAGGACCCACATTAAGATCCTCTAGTTTAATTAAGTTAATCTGCTAATATATTTCTTCTTCTAGCTAGATATTATTTGTCTCTTCATTCTCATCAGATAACACATCTTATTTTTCAACTATTGCACCCATAATTTTGTCTAATTCTGCTGGATTTTGTTCTTTATCAAACATATTCTTGAATTCCTCAAGATTATGCTGCTTATACTCTATCCTCTTCTTCTTTATCTTCCTTTTCAGAAGATTTTTCAATTGATTTTTCTTCTACTTCTTTTTAGATTTTTATATATTAACGAAAATGAATTTTTGTTCTTTGGTTTTGAAAATGATTTTTATACTAAAATAGAGTACTAATACTTAAATGAGGCTTTCTACTATGGCTAATTTCGTTAATTAAAGAAAGATAGATTAGAGAAAACAACTTTTTTATCTCCTTAACTTCAGTCCTAATTTTTACTAATTTAGATTTTAATTCTAAAACTATATCAGTGATATAGTTTAATTGCGGTGCTATTGAAGTGGTTCCTTCTTGTGAGTGCACAACATATGAATAATTAGGAGTAGGACAAGTAGATGACAATTTAAACATTAAATACAATTAATTATCTTAATTAACTATTAATTATCTTACTTATTTTAATTATTTTTAATCACGTGGCCCTAATACTGATTAAAAGAGGAGTTTTAGTAGTACTTATAAGAAGAATATCACATGCACAAAATTGAAAATTTCGACTGAAAACACGGGGAAGGGTTATGAAATTGGGATGAAAAATAATCTCTTTTTACAGAATTAATGGCCTCTGCTAGAGTTAACAGGCGGTTTTTAGAGGGGTATTAGCCACCACCCCATATGGATCTACTAAGGCAGTGTCAAGGTGCCTTACCGACATCGTCGGCGACAGTGGCAGTGGCAGTGAAGGCATCAAGTGTTCCTTGATTGAGTTTTTTAAAAAAAAAAAAGAAGAAGAAGATGTACTTTTGGTTTGTTGGCCACCGGCCAACACTGTGGTGGCAGCGGGATTGATGATGGTGAGTCTTATGGGTAGCCATGGTGGAAAGCAATGCTTGGGGGTGGGTGGAGACTGGAGGGTGGGCACTGGAGAGGGATTCGCCTAGGCAATTTAATAAATTGATTTAGGTAACAAATAAAATTGGACTTAGATGAGGAAAATGGCTACTATTACTCTTAATTTTAATTACCCAAGATTCTATAGATAATATCAAAGCCTATATCATATTCCTAGGAATATAAACTTCTATATGTCATGTTTGCGTCACATATTAAAAATTGTCCATATGATAAATATACGTCGGAAAAATATATACATGGCAAATGAGAAGTACATACTCCTAAGTGTACGTTATACATTACCAGAAAGTACTTATCCGTCGTCTTAAGGTCACAATTAGCAAAATCTTTTTTTATATAATCCACCTTGGAGGTTTTTGGTGCTCGATGTAAATTAAGCAACTTTGGAAACGTGCCCCTAATTGTGCCATGCATAAGTTAATTATCGAGCTAACAAAGAAGCAAGGGAAATAATATTTTACAGAAAGGTTGCATATCTGTAACACCCGGGACTTTATCCCCTTCGTTAATCCGATTCATATCGTTATAAATTGAACTAATATCGATGAAGCCTGCCTGAGTGCTGATTTTATTGAAAGGAATATTAATATTCTCATTATTATTAGTTTTATTGGTGTTAAGGATTATTATCAGGCACTACATTGAGCAGATTTTTGAATACGACTAGAATATCGAACTGTGGAAACCATCCTGTAATTTATTGAACCAAACCTTAATATAATCAAAAGGTGAATAATCGACCGATAATTATATTAATGGTTACAGTTTAAGATTTGCAGGTCGGAAAATTTGGATTTAGGGTACAGTGGGTTGGTGTTATTATCAGTTACTAGCAAGAATAAAAGAAAAAGAAAAAAGAAAAAAAATTGAAAGGGGCTGAAGCCCCTTCTCTTCGAGCAGAGAAGCATCGAGAGAGGGGGATGGTCTTCGACCCCTGCCCCGTGCCACGCCCACACGACACACACACCGGGAGAGGACCAGGGAGGCACCGGCATGGCCGCCGATGATCGGCCGACGCACGCCCGGCCGTCCCCCTCGTCAGTCGATGCCCAATTCGAGCAGAGAGAGAGAGATGAGCGCGAGAGGAGGGAGCCGTGGGTCAAGATTCCGGGTTCAGTGTTTCACAGGTCTGCCAATAGGCAGGAGTTTCAAAGTTCAA
Source organism: Carnegiea gigantea (assembly GCA_029747015.1). NCBI lineage: Eukaryota > Viridiplantae > Streptophyta > Magnoliopsida > Caryophyllales > Cactaceae > Carnegiea > Carnegiea gigantea. The sequence goes on from JAKOGI010001194.1 coordinate 220,783, forward strand.
AGTTCATAGTTATGCCATTCAAAGTTCATAGTTATTCTATTCGAAGCTCAGAGTTATGCCAATAGGCAGAAGTTTTAAAGTCCAAAGTTCATAGCTCTGCCAATAGGCAGAAGTTCCAAAGTTCAGAGTTCAAAGTTCATAGTGCTTCCAGTGCATAGATGATTCAAAGTTCAATGTTTCATACGTATAGTCCTATCAAATGTTTTATAGTTCACCAATTGTGGTACAGTTCTGTAGTTCTACCAACAGGTAGAGAATTTAAAGCTTATACATCCTACAGTTTCGCTAATAAGCATGTAGAGATTCTACTAATCACATGACATAGTATCTGTTTCGCCATATGGTTATTGTTTCGTGTTTTAGCAAGGGAGTTACTCCTGTATATGACCTGTCACTGTGTAGTGTAGTGAAATCCTTGGTGTAGTAACTTCATCGCATTGAGCATGATGATGGTTTTAATATTATTATTACATTCATATAGTTTATTGCTTGACAGCATCTTCAATGACGTTTAATGACTATGTACGACATGAATTGCTTGTACGAAATAAGCCTTAATAATGTATTGAGCAATGTATATAAGATTTTAGTGATTTTCGTAACAGATATCCCAGCAAGTGGTATTTCCGGGTTAGACCCCCTCTATTTTCATTGCGTTTATGTGTTCATATGTAAGTCTCATGGTAAGTTTATTACGTATAGTTACTTTCAAGTTCAAGCAGATGGCGTAAAGGCTTGCATTGTGATTGAAGCATACTGTACAATCGGTGAGTTCTTCAAATAGAAGGAATTACGAACAGTTGTCGTAGGTTATTATTGCATTTAAGTATTGTTTAGGAAAAGGGGGTTATCCATTGAGTGATGATTGCTCATTCCCATTTATTATTGTTCTCTTCTCAGGTTTCTGAAATAACAGGTAAAAGTCGGTCCACATAAGCTGAGATGGAGTCATTGTTGTCTTAAGAGTAAAGTTATGAGCTTGGATGTGAACTATAAAAATGTATTATGATGTAACGACATGTAATTTTAGCTATTGTGTGCTTGTATTGTATTTCATTTAGAGTCGCTCTGTAAGGCCATGTGAGCCACCATCTAAGTTGCCCAGGGCTATACTTTTTCTTATTCATTTGTTTAAGCATTGAACTGCGCTGGTTGTGATGCTCCGGGCAGGTGGCCCGTAGAGCTGTGAACTCCGGTGGGTAGCCGTTGAGTTATAGTTAAGCCCTTTATTACTGTCCTTCAGTGTATCGAAATTATTGTAGGGCTTTAAGCCTGAAAACGGTCAATTTTTAGGGGAAACTCTGTCCGTTTCATTTCAGGATTTAAAGAAAAACGTCAACACTCTTAACCATAGGGTTAGGGGCATTATAGGTGATATCATAGCGTAAGGTCCTGCGACCATAGGCTTGCATTGCATATAGTTATTTAAGAATGCTACTTGATGAGGTGCTCATTGATGTGTCACGTGTGCAAATGTGTTTTGGCATGAAAGTTGTTGTGTTTAGTGACTATGTGTGGCTGAATAAGTGCTTGGTTGAAAGAAAGAGTAGCTTGCTAGAGCAAGCTGAGTGTTAACATCGTAAAGATAGCCTTGTCTATATGTTTTAGCGATGCTTTAGTGATTTAAAGCAAATGTTTCAAGTATGCTTGAATTGGACTTATAGACTTAGAAATATATAAGCTCCAAACTTATTCTTGTTCTAGAGACAGGCTTGCCATGGTAGAGATAAAGGTTGGTGGAACGAAGTAAGCCCTCATAAGACAGGACACATTTCTAGTGCCACTAGGATATTCAATGGTTGGTAGCGAAAGGGCTGGAGGCAGCCAAAAATTTATCGAAGTTTAGAGACATTGAAAGTTATGGGTTTTCCCAATGAGTGAGTTAAAAGTTTTGCTTCGCATTAGACGATTCTTCTTGCTATAGAGTTAAACCTTGCTGTTGCATTAAAAGACGTGCAACTGTATAAGCAATGATATTTGAGTCTCATTCTGGGAGCATAAGTCTCTAGGCGTGACTAAAGGTAGTGGATGCTTATTCATCCAATGACCAGTTGTAAGTGAATAATGGTTTTTCCCCTGACTGAGGGTTCTTTAGGGGCAATACCTTGTCATGTTGTGTACATGTCAGCCTCCTTTTCGATATTGTGCTATGCATGTCAAGGGAATTAAGCAAGAACCTTGTACTCGTGCATGTACGCACGAGTGCTTTTGACGCTCAGTTGTGGCCTTAATCTGAATTGCTACGTACCTAGAAAGGTACTTTTGGCACCCCAGTATGTAACCACTGTTACCCGTGAGCCAGCTCAGCTCTATGTTCATTGTGAATAAGTGTTATTGCTGACTTGCGACTTTCAGGAACTCTTAGAAGTTGTAAAATACTTTTCCGTATGATTTCAATGATGAGTTGCCTGTTTCACTCGATGCGTGGATGTATTCAATTATTTACATGTGTCCCAATGATTTTCCACACATCAAGCATTCACGTGACTTCAATGATTGGTGGTATTAATTATTTCCATGATGTCAGGGTGTTTCTAAATGGTTGCTAGTTGCCCATTTTAAATTGCTAAGTCGTTGGTAACGACATAGCCTTAAATCGCTGGACTGCTCAACCGAATGAGTCGAGTGATCAGTTAGCAGGTCCAGGGATTCTTTTAAGAGGAATTAAGTCATGAGCATCCGGTTACGTTGAATCAGTTGTTATGCTTAATTTAGGCAACCCAGGACCCCTCGTCAAAGCTTACATGCTCATTGCCAGTACTCCCATCGACAGAAGATTCAAAGTTTAATGCTCATTGCTCTGCCAGTAGGCAGAGGACTCAAAAGTCAATATGCATTGCCTTGCCGATAGGCAATGGATTCGTCGTTCAATGTTCATTGCTTTGCCAATAGGCAGAGGATTTAAGTTCAGTGATTCATTGCCCTGATACATCTCGAGGGGTAATAAAGGGAAGAATCTAGCAGACTTTAGAATTGTTATGTCACATGTATCACCTCGCTACTACCGGAGGTGGGACCTTATGTCTTTCCAACACTGTGTAAGCACTGGCGCTAAGTGTAGAAGCTGGCATGGTTTATGGAGCAAGGGTAAAACCTTTCCATCCATACTAAGAGTTTCTCGAACCTCTATGATTACCTTCTGGGACAAATGCATTGCAACATTTTAACGCATGTTTACAAGACCATTGGTATCATTGTTTCTACTCTGGTTAGTTGCTTAGTGGCTAAATTCTAATGCTTATGGACAAGCCCCAAGAAATACTAGTGACTTTAGATTGCGCCAGAGGGTTGCAATCAAGTATACTCGTATAGACGCCCTTTTGTGCGGCATTATTACATACCCAGGTGTTCTGAAGCACAATTCTAGTACTATGAACAATGTGAGGATTCTGGAAGCTTGTATAATTACATAGAATAGTAGGCATGGTCACTTGTATAATTTATGAGTGCATAGCATGGTAAATGAACCATTTAGTGCTTCGTTGGCTTGATTCTGGTTGGGTATGTCACTAAATGTACCCAATAGTTCAACCTGTGTGAATTGTTGTTTCATGTAATCATGTTCAATGAATCATTGCATAGCAACTAGTCCTTTATGTTATAGCTAAGCGGCTAATTGTGGACATACTTCATAGTATGATTGTTCAGCCGCGGCCCTTAGCAGTCTTATGCTTATCTTTGCACGCATCATTGGAGGATACGCTAACATCGGTGAAGGTACTCATTTTCTATCTAAACTAAAACTAATGTTCTTATGAGGTATTGAGTGGCTAGTTGCCCATATGCTTCGGGGAGGATATGGTCATCTTAAGAGTTTGCATTCACATTTGGTCACCTTATATCCTCTACCTTATGGTTATACCACATGCTAAGATACTCGCGACCATATTTGCATGCACCTCTTTACAACGTATGTATAGACATGGGAAGAACAACTCTAGCAAGAGTTCAACCGAGTGTTCTCACATGATGTGACGGAACCATCTTGCATTATGTGTCGCATGACGAGTTTTAAGTGATACATGGTAGATTTCATAGAAACCCATAGACAGTGCCTCCATCACACGTGCTGACAATGCTGTCTCACTATACCTTGGCCATGAGGTTTAAATTTCTCTCCCATCTAGTCATGACCCCATTTTCCATAATTAGCCACACCATTTCTTGAGATATAACTACATATGTATGACATTGCTCATGAGCACCTTCATTGTGATGATTGAATTCAGGATTATGTAGAAGTCTTTGCCGTAACCCCTCATTGAGTTTTGAAGCATGGTTATCAATGTCAATGACCACAACGATGGTTGCATATGTACCGCTCCTGTAAGCGTTCCTCGAGATACGTAATGGACTGATTCAGGTTGCATATGACTCTTGGGCTGTAAACATTGAATCATTAATTCCATAAACTATCATTGAGCTAACGTAATCTTACATGATATTGGGTGATACTCTCAGCACTTTAGAGAGTTATTGGGAATTTCAAGGATAATTGTTTTAAGCCCCAAAGGTGAATTGAAAATGAATTGCCATGTACGACCTTTAATGGTTATGGCCTGATGTTATACCCTTGGATGCCAACTCAGGGCGATACTTGTGTATAGAGTTCCTTACCATAAGACGAATGGTACTTAGCTGATTCAAAGTCTGTGCCTCTTGCAAAAGTGAGTTAATACAATTTTCCATGTACACTCGTTTGCCCTCTCCAATGCGATTCACCCTTGACGCCTGAGTAGAGCGAGTAAACGCTGAAAGGGTTGGCAAAGTGGTGGTAGGATACCATAAGCTCTATTGACATTACATTCATTGTGCAACAGATTTTCTGATTCTGTAATGAGTTATGTGGATTGTACCGGGTGTATGTAAGTGCCATGGGTGGCTTAATATAGACCTTGGAATTTCGAAGACGAAATTCTTTTTAAGGGGGGAAGGATGTAACACCCGGGACTTTATCCCTTTCGTTAAGCCGATTCATATCGTTATAAATTGAACTAATATCGATGAAGTCTACCTGAGTGTTGATTTTATTGAAAGGAACATTAGTATTTCCATTATTATTAATTTTATTGGTATTAAGGATTATTATCAGGCACTACATTGAGTAGATTTTCGAATACGACTAGAATGTCGAACTGTGGGAATCATCCTGCAATTTATTGAATCGAACCTTAATATAATCAAAAGGCAAATAATCGACCGATGATTATATTAATGGTTACAGTTTAAGATTTGGAGGTCGGAAAATTTGGATTTAGGGTATAGTGGATTAGTGTTATTATCAGTTACCAGCAAGAATAAAAGAAAAAGGAAAAAGAAAAAAAATTGAAAGGGGCCGAGGCCCCTTCTCTTCGGGCAGAGAAGCATCGAGAGAAGGGGGTGGTCTTCGACCCCTGCCCCGTGCCACGCCCACACGACACACACACCGGGAGAGGACCAGGGAGGCACCGGCGTGGCTGCCGGTGACCGGCCGACGCGCGCCTGGCCGTCCCCTTTGCCAGTCGACGCCCAATTCGAGCAGAGAGAGAGAGAGAGAGATGAGTGCGAGAGGAGGGAGCCGTGGGTCAAGGTTCAGGGACTCCGACCTCGCGTGACCGCCATAGCACGGCCGGCCTCACCGGACGCCAGCGACATGGCGGTGAACGGAGCAGGTAGAGGAAGAGAAAGGCAGCAGCAATGGGAGGAACCGAGGTAACCCAAACCGAACCCTAAAACAGGACCCTCAGCTTGGATTCGATGTGGGTTTCCTCTTCCTCCTATTTGTTGTTAATTTTTGATGAAAGTTATCGATTATAGTTCGTTCAGGTTAACCTGGAGCTGATTATGTTGACACGAGGAAACTGTAGTGTAAACTGAACGAGACCTAGTATATATATCGATCATATTGCCCAAGTTTATCAATTATATATAGTTTATCGATTATTGGAAATGAATTCGATTATATAACATTTATCGATTTAAATGAAATTTAGTGATTTATCGATGTAAATGAAGTTTAGTGATTTATCGGTTTATATAAAGTTTAGCGATTTATCGATGTATATGAGTGTATCGATTCATCGATTTATGAAGTTGAGTGATTCATTGATTATGTAAAGTTTAGTGATTTATTGATTTACATGGAGTTTAGCGATTTATCGATTATATAAAGTTTAGTGATTAGATATAGACTATCGATCATAGGAAGTTTAGCAATTTTATATACAGCTTATTGATTATATAAAAATTATCAATCATAGCAAGCTTACTGATGATATACCGTTATCAAATATAGAAAGTTCATTGAGTAAATAAAGTTTATCGATTTATATGTGGTTTATTGATTTTCTAAGGTTTATTGATTTATTCGTTTATCAATCATATAGAGTTTATCGATTATATAAAGCTATCGACCATATAGAGTTTATCAATTATATATATAGTTCATCGATTATACGTATTCATCGTTTATAATGCTTGCATAGGAATGATATAGTTATGAACGTTTATTTATCTAACTTCTAAGTGTTCCATTGCATGGTTTATTTATTTTTATTGAATAATGAGCATGGTTCCATTGCATCAATCGAATTCTTAGCGTAACCAGTCTACTGTCTCCGTTTTAAAGGTTACATAGAACTTCAAACTTAACGTTTCAAAGCTCAGTGTTCATTGCTTCGTCAGTAGGCAGAGACTTCCGGGTTCAGTGTTTCACAGGTCTGCCAATAGGCAGGAGTTTCAAAGTTCAAAGTTTATAGTTATGCCATTCAAAGTTCATAGTTATTCCATTCGAAGCTCAGAGTTATGCCAATAGGCAGAAGTTTCAAAGTCCAAAGTTCATAGCTCTGCCAATAGGAAGAAGTTCCAAAGTTCAGAGTTTAGAGTTCATAGTCCTTCCAGTGCACAGATGATTAAAAGTTCAACGTTTCATACATATAGTCCTGTCAAATGTTTTATAGTTCATCAATTGTGGTACAGTTCTGTAGTTCTATCAACAGGTAGAGAATTTAAAGCTTATATATCCTACAGTTCCGCTAATAAGCATGTAGAGATTCTACTAATCACATGACATAGTATCTGTTTCGCCGTATGGTTATTGTTTCATATTTTAGCAAGGGAATTACTCCTATATATGACCTGTCACTGTGCAGTGTAGTGAAATCCTTGGTGTAGTAACTTCATTGCATTGAGCATGATGATGGTTTTAATATTATTATTGCATTCATATAGTTTATTGCTTGACAGCATCTTCAATGACATTTAATGACTATGTACGACATAAATTACATGTACGAAATAAGCCTTATTAATGTACTGAGCAATGTATATAAAATTTTAGTGATTTTCGTAACAGATATCCCAGCAAGTGGTATTTCCGGGTTAGACCCCCTCTATTTTCATTGCGTTTATGTGTTCATATGTAAGTCTCATGGTAAGTTTATTAAGTACAGTTACTTTCAAGTTCAAGCGAATGGTGCAAAGGCTTGCATTGTGATTGAAGCATACTGTACAATCGGTGAGTTCTTCAAAGAGGAGGAATTACGAACAGTTGTCGTAAGTTATTATTGCATTTAAGTATTGTTTAGGAAAAGAGGGTTATCCATTGAGCGATGATTGCTCATTCCTATTTATTATTGTTCCCTCCTAGGTTTCTGAAATAATAGGTAAAAGTCTGTCCACGTAAGCTGAGATGGAGTCATTGCTGTCTGAAGAGTAAAGTTATGAGCTTGGATGTGAACTGTAAAAATGTATTATGATGTAACGACATGTAATTTCAGCTATTGTGTGCTTGTATTGCATTTCATTTAGAATCGCTCTATAAGGTCGTGTGAGCCACCATATAAGTTGCCCAGGGCTGTACTTTTTCTTGTTCATTTGTTTAAGCATTGAACTGCGCTGGTTGTGATGCTCCGGGCGGGTGGCCCATTGAGTTGTGAACTCCGGCGGGTAGCCGTTGAGTTATAGTTAAGCCCATTATTACTGTTCTTCAGTGCAGGGAAATTATTATAGGGCTTTAAGCCTGGAAAACGGTCAATTTTTGGGGGAAACTCTGTCCGTTTCATTTTAGGATTTAAAGAAAAACGTCAACACTCTTAGCCATAGGGTTAGGGGCGTTACAATATCTCATCTGATATGATTCCCGTTTCCTACTGTGGTCTTTCATACGCAACGAAAAAATATTTAATCTCTAAATGGAAATAATTATATGTAGAGAATAAAAACAAAATTGAAAGATGCGTATAATAAAAATTTTTATATGTATGGATTTTTACATGCATAAGACTCTTTATTTCTGTGTGTGTGTTCTAACATCAATGCCAAGCTTGAGGTCCTTGAGGTAGAACCACGAAATTATGCAACTAACTTTAAGTATATATTCATAGACAAAATTTGTTACAAGAGAGTTCTATCCCTTTATAAGTCAATAATAGCTCGATTCTGATAAAAATAAGGACCCAAAGACTAAATCATCTAACTAGAAAAATTACAAGATTTCAAAATTTGTATATCATATTATTGAAAATAGAGAGACTTTCTAACATTTGAATGATCTTTATGTATTTCACTCAAATAAAGATCATAAGTCCAAAATTCTACATTATCTTTATGCATTTCAAATTTTTTTTCATAAATTACAACAATTATTAGTGTAAATTTTTAAGGAATCATGTTATATACTTCATTCATCAAAATCGATTTATAGACATTCATGATACTTTATGACAAGTTAAAAACTACAAGAAAGCAGTAAATCTTCCATTGGATTATCTCATGGAAAATAATAAAGAGACAAGTCTAGTTGCATATTATCAACTTATTTCTCAAAAAAGTTAAAAAAAAAAAATTCCTCGCCATGTGCAAGAAGTTCTGAGGTAAGTTGTTATAAGATGATCTTACATGAGAATATTAATTAATAACAAGCAATAAGTCATTCATCAAGATTAAAAAAGGATCATTAGGGCATAAAAAATTTGTTATCATATTCGATCTTAGGCATTCGGAAAAGATATTTTTAACATAAATATTAAATAAAAGAGAAAATTAAATACAGATTATGTAGTAATTTGGAGATTACCTTAAAGAAATTCCGAAGACACAGATTTTTATTTTTGCCAATTTTTAAAATTGTTTTGGTTTTATTGATCTCTAAATTCAAAAGATAATGGTAGTCTATTGTGCATAATATACTAATTAAAATCTCATAATTATGATGCAAGGATATATCATAAAAATCTCGGAATTATGATGTGAGTGTTGAAATTAAGGATTATTCATGAGTCTTGACATTATTTTTGCATGTTTATGGGCTGAAAGTTGGGGTGGGTAACAAGTCAGGTATTCATTGAATCAAGCGGATCGTCTTATTTAAACTAGAATCCATAAACGATTGGGTTAATAATGGACTAGATCAATAGTGGGTCGGTCCGATCAGACAGACGCACTAACGACACATTTAGTAACCTGTTATTTTTTCAATCTACATGCTCCACTAATTTTACATATTACAATTAGTCAAGCACATCACAAATGTGTTATACATAACAATAATTATTACACACAATTTTTTTATATAAATTTGTTCCATTTTAAAGTGGTTTCACTTTATAAATAGGTCGATCCTAACTTGACTCGATTCGACCTATTCTCCACCCCTAGCGGAAAGTAAGAGTTATATTTGTCTTTGTTGAAAAGGCCAAATCAGAATATTTATATTGCACAGAAGAATATTAATTTTGGATCTAGTTGGCAATATATTCCCATCTAGATCGATCCATTACCTTTCTTACAAAAATTACCCCCCCCCCCCAAAAAAAAAAACTTGGATCTGGTTGGCAATACATTCCCACCTAGATCGATGCATTCTCAGCCGTTGGATCCCTCATTAATAAAACCCTTCGCTTACTTGGTCCTCCTGCATCCTGTAATCACCCACACATCCATCGCTACGCGAGGAATTTACAAACCAACCCCGGCGCTTTTCTATAAATCACGCGTTCCACCTCTTGTCATGCAGTTTGCCAAACTATCCCCCCATTGGGGCCTTAATTGAAAAAAGGCTCCTCTCGCTCTTTCTCCTGCCCCTTCCTTTCAACACCTCTCTCCTCGCCAAGCTTACATTGTGCTCATAAATGGGGTCATCTTCCAAATCACGCTCAAATGCCCCAGTCCTCCCTCTCAAATTCTCCTTCCCTCGCTCAATCTCACCTTCTGGAAGATTCTCCGCCTCATCTTCGCCGTCCGATCCTTTTTCAAATGCACCTCTACCGTCCGCATTCGCCTCGTCTTCGTCGTCTTCCATGGCGAGCTCCGTCTTCCACCGCCCGTCGTCGCCTACGCGCGTCAATCTCTCTCCTTCATCTTCGTCCGTGACGTCCTTTCGGATCTCTCTCAATAACTGTTCTCTCACCCCAAACTCCCGTGCCATTTCGATCCGCGACCAGGTCGTTTCGAAACCGGCGAGTTTCGGGGCCAAGAGAACGTGTATGTGCTCTCCGACGACTCATCCTGGCTCGTTTCGGTGCTCCTTGCATCGGAACAGTAAAAACGTTTCGCACCAGAGCTCAGTCTCGTGCTCGCCGAGTAGATTGAATCTACGGCGATCTGCGATGACGAACTCGCTGGTGAGAATCGGAACCGTTGAGGGAGATTGGGTGATGAGAGCTTTGACGGCTCTGATTCGCCCGTCCTCTCACCATCAACGAAGACGAGGCGATTTTCAGCCTCGGCCTAGCCGACTCTCGATCATGTCGAAAGCCTGAGATGACGACGTCGTTTGATCAGAAAAATTCCTGAGATTGTGTATGTTGCCGATGGATTACAGACTAAGGGTGGTTGAAAATTTTCCGCCATTTTCGGCTGGTTTGAGCTCTGAAATTTCCAAGATCCGTTGATGATTTGAACGAATTCGGAAGATCAGGACGAAATTTACACACATTTCATGATCGAGTTTGATGATTGTGGTTTGATGATGAACATTGTACATAGCCCTCCCATTGATGGACCCACCCCCAAAAAGAAAATTCAATATAGAAATTAAATCTAATTAATCGACATTAAGAGCTAATTAGATTTAATTGAAGTAGAATTTATACATTTTATTTAATTTTTCTAGATCAATTTTGGAGAGCTTGGCCCTGTTTTTGGCACTTTTTTTCGCTTTTTCTTTGAATCTGTATGTTGTTCCTTTTCTTCTTCGTTCGAATTTTTGACCGGCGCGTTTTCGGCTGTGCGTATTCTCTGCAGTCGTTAGGGTTGGCCAAATTTCTGTTACGTTCGCCGTTAAGTTTGATTATTCCGTTTGAGGGCATATTCATGAAGGATCGTTCGTTGCACGTCGTTGTTGGTTTGATCGCTGTCGATTTTATTCGTTGCTTCCATTGCCAGGTACTCTATTTTGTTCTTTCCGTTATTCTTATTCTTAATTCAAACTTCATTTCGATTTTTCCTTCCTCCATGTTTATTTTAATTTTGTTTGCTTTTTTTTTTCCCCTTTCTATGCAGGTATGATAATGTCGACATTCAGACATTTCAACATAGTTAAATTCGTAAGATTTACAATCCTAGTTGGAAATTGGCAAGGCAGCTTAAGCCTGAAAGTCGGGAATTTTTTTTTAAAAAAAAGTTCAATTTTGCCTTTAAAGGTGTTTGCAAAATAATTTCTTAATGAGCAAAGGGACAAAAAGGGTTGATACGGGAGCTGAATCTATTTTTTTTTTTTTTAATGATTTGTCTTCAGGTATTTTATTGACTAAATTAGCTGTTAGATAGTTGTTATGTTAATCAAAACCTAATGCCGAGGTGATTGACCCTTTTCTACACCGGATGGCTGGCTTCAGAGGGAGGTGGTACTGGTGGGGTGAGGTGACGAGAACAATAGCAATGGGACAAACTGGAGGAAATTACCTTTGCGTGAGTGATGAATTAAATGATCCGTGTGGTGGAAGAATATTTAAGGATTCATTGCTGAAATATGCCTCCCTAATCAATGACTTTGATCCTGGTCACGGACATGGTTTCTTTGTCTTTGGAGGACTTGAAAAGAGGACTTCTGAAAGTCAGACTATGGAACCTTTTTTGGCTTCCTGGTAATTCACTACCCTCATCAATGGGAATTCTGGAAATTATTTTCTATAGGATTCAAATGTTATATGAAGGGGTAAGCCCAGTCTTATTTAATTATTGGAGCTGAAGGTTAAGACTCAATTGAAAAAGTCAAAAAGAGAAGGATTTTCCAATGAATAATGATTTTTTTGGGGGTTGGGGGGTAGAAAATGAGTAATGATTTTTGAATCCGTATCCGATGTGAAAAATGAGTATTAGTCTCGTATATTTTAGTATCAATGCACTATGAGTTCTTTTGTTTTTTGGGGGAAGGGGTAAGTGTATAATACATTAGATATTCCTTCTCTCAAGAGTTCTACCTATAATATTATCTGAAAGAACATTGGACAATTCCTATGCAGGTGGGGATGCAAAGATAACTCCAGATTTTATGCTATATCCAAAATTAGCAATTCAATCATCCGTCATATTACCCTCCCGAAGAATATAAGAACCAAAAGAACAAGGCCCTGTTTGGCAATCAGCTGTTAGCTGCTAGCTGTTAGCTGATTGCATTAGCTGTTAGTTGTTAGCTGATTGTATTAACTGTTTGACTTAGCTGATTGCATTAGCTGTTTGTGTAAAAAGTGTTTGGTGAAGTTAGCTGTTTCTAACAAAGCTATTTGATAAATTCCACTTATACCCATTACTCAATTCATTATTTTTCTAACTAAACAATTTTTCATTGGCTATTTATTTTTCTTTTCGATATGAATTATGAATTAAGACTTATGTGATATATAAAATTACATTTATACTTTTTTCTAATTTTAGTACTTATTATCAAAATATATTTTTAATGTTAAATGGTTTCTGTTTTAATAGTAATTGAAATTATGTGATATAAAAAATATTTATATATCATGTAAGACTAACTAACATAAATTATTTGTTAAATTAAAAAAGCATTAAAATTAAAAGCATTATCTTCAACATTATAACCATCCACAACTCTTGTCCCAAAAAAGAAAAAAATAAATTGAAAAATTTAAAGTATAAGCATCCAACATTCGGGAATATTATTTGTGAATAACATGTAATATAAATTGGTCTAAATTATAAGGTTAGTATGGTCATTATAATAGTAAACATCAAAAAGCTCTTTGAAAAAGCTATCCCAAAGAGCTTTTTGTAAAAGAGCTTTTTGGATATAAAAAGCTAATCAATCAAACACCTCAAAGAATTTTTTGACCAGAGTCAAACAACTAATACCCCCAAAAAACTCTTTTTACACTCAAAAAATTCTTTACCAAACATGACCCAAGAAAATAATGCAAGCATAGCACGTATATTCTGTACTAATGCATGGATCCTCCACGGCGTGTGAACGGCACTCTGAATTGTCTAAATCAACTTGTTGTCGCCCTCAACTTGAATTTGAGTGCAGCCTCTAAAGCCGCTTTCATACCATCTCTCATAGGAGTAATTTTAGAGACACGTATTAGAGACAAGTACTGGAGCATTGTACAGAAATCTAATACCTGATTGGATGAAGCAACCTTACCAATCTCAGAGTATGTAACCTGCTGCTACGCCCCTTGTGGATAAAGTGCTATCAAAATTGATTTTGGTTAAACCGCTGTGAGGAGATGTCCACCCAATGAAATGGGTGGTCTTGGAAATGCGAACCTTTGGTGGTGGTAATGATGATGGATAGTGAGAATAATGATTACGCAGCTGCTATTCTACCCAAATAGGCCCAATTGCGTTTTGCTTGAGTGAGTCAACCCAGGGGACTTAGTAAACCACTTTGAAATACAATAACAATGCGACTCATTCATATGCTCCACAAAAGTACAACAATTTATGACATGTTAGTCACGCGACCACCATAAAGATTGTGCAGAGCATCCCTAATCGTGACATGAGAATTAGAAAAGGGATGTTGACAAATCCAACCAAGTGTGATACAGACCCAAACTTTATGTGCAAAAGGACTGGTGATGCTCTGTCTTCGATTTGTGCCAAACAAACGGGGCAAACAGGATCCAACTGTAATCCTCGATGTAATAATTGCCATTAAAAAAATCTTAAGTTTAAGCATGATATCTTGTTTTCAAATCCAACTAAACTTACAATCCTACTGAACATATTAGGTTTTCATGTGCTTGCCAAGGCACAGTTTTAGTAGAGAAGTCACCATTCCCTATAAGCCCCAATAAAAACTACCAGCCATTTCTGTAAGTGGAATGGGAACGGCTAAAACATGTTAAAGGATAGACCGGGCCAAAACCTGTAAAAGCTTAGTTTCATCCCAATGTGTATCAGCTGTAATGAACTCGCAAGCATTAATTTCTGGATCGATTTGACTTGAAAGATCTAAATGTAATAGATCAGTCAAGCAAGAGTCATGACACCAAGCCTCCGACTAAAAACTGATAGTCTTCTCATTCCCGAGCTCCTATCGGACGACTTGTTATATAAAGTGATAGGTGTGTAACATACACTTCCAAATACACGAATTGGTTTGTTTCCCTTTGAATAGGAAAAAGCATCTGGAGATTCGTACTTAGTTCTTATTTGTTTAGTCGAAAAGTTATGTGGCTTACTACGGAATTTCCATGAAAGTTCAGCAATGCAAGCTGGATTGACAGCACCTGTTTTCCGTAGACCAAGTCCGCCATATTTTTTCAAATGACAAATCCTATCCCATGGTACAAGTGGAAGGCCTGTTTATGTGGTTGATTTCTTCCAAATGAAATCATGGTTAAAGCAATCCAGCCTTTGTGAATTTGAAGTTGGGAGCGGAAATATTGCATAGTATGAGAAGACAGAGATCCAAGATTCAATTGAATGAGAACCCCTCTGCCATCTTTGGAAAGAGAGGTAGGCTTCCAATGAGATAATTTCGATTAAGCCATCCTTGCAAGGTTATGAAATAAATCAGAAGTAGGACGACCCTGAAACACAGAAAAACCCAGAAATTGCCCATGCGATGAGCTATTGGGGATATTGAAAATCCTAGAAACTTGCTATTTATCAATACTGGAAGTATTCTTGGAAAACACAATATTAGATTTATGAAAATTCACCAATTGGCCCGATTGTTAAAGAATGAATCTAAGATATTGTAAAGTTTGAAGGCAGCTTAGGAAGTTGCTTTGCAAAATAAAAGACTATCATTAACAAAAAGCAAACACGAAGTTATCTCTTTGCTTGGTGCTAGCTTAATTCCAATACTTGACTTACGAGTGGGTTTAGTTGATAGAGTTACTGAGCCAAAAAATCCGTATAGAGGATAAATGGATACGGTGACAAAGGATCCCCTTATCGCAGTCCCCGAGTAGGTTTAAAGAAGCCACACAATTCATTATTGAATAATTGAGTGGCATGGAATCCCACGCTATAAAGGCAATGAAACAAAAAATCTCATTCCAGTCTATCATATGCTTTTTCCATATCAAGTTTAATGACGACACAATCTTTTCGACCTTTCATATAGGGAAATTTAGTCATTGCTTCGTGGGTTTAGAGCATACTATCATGAATAGCTCCCTGAGGGACAAAAGCACTCTGTGTTGGTTGGATGAGACGTTCTACTACCAAACGCATTATATTGACCAAAACTTTTGCAATAATTTTATAAAATGTATTGCAAAGACTAATATGGTTAAAATGACTAGTGGTTTCTCAGTTGTCCACTTTTGGAATTAAGGCAATCAAAAAATGATTGAATTCCTTGAGTAACTTAACAGTTTTTAAAAAATCATGGATGACAAGACAAAGTTGGTTTTTTAGAATAGGCCAATATTTTTGGACAAAAGCACCTCCAAAGTCATCCGATCCTGGTGCTTTATATGGGCTCATTTGGAGAAAGAGCAATATGAATTTCATAATCCATAATAGACTTAATGAGATTCGAATTTTCCCGTACGGTGACTTGTTCAAAGCCAATGGATAAGTAAAGGAAATGGGTGCATTTCGAGTAGATGTTAGCGGATACGAAAAATCCATTATGAACTTCTGTTTGATCCTTTCCAATTCTTCAAGCAATACAGCTGCATCATCGTTAATATAGACTATATCTGACTACCACTTTTTGGCCATGACAGTTGGTGAAAAATCGAGAGTTTTAGTCTCCATCAACCAACCATTTTTTCCTGGCAAACATTACCCACTACCTTTGGTTAAAAACCATTAATTTTTCCCTTTGCTTAATTAGGCGTTTATGCCAATGTTTTAGATGGAAACTATTAGGATCCATTAGCAAGCGATCCTCTGCATATTGTAATTTGAAGGTTTTTTTTCCATTTGCTTAATTAGGCGTTTATGCCAATGTTTTAGATGGAAACTATTAGGATCTATTAACAGGCGATTCTCTACATATTGTAATTTGGAGGTATTTTTTTCCCTTTGCAATTGATAATTACCATATTGTATGGATTTCCAGGATTTCAAGTCTCTTTTGATCGCTTTTAATCTTTGAACGACATGAAACATAGGCAGTCCTATGACATAAGTACCCCATTTCAGTTTAATAATGCGCGGGACTTCAACATAATTGGCCCAATTTGGTTGAAATTGAAATTGGACTTTTTTATAGGAAGTTTGCTGAGGATGAGTATTCAAAAAATGTGTACGTATGATCAGAACAGGTGAAGGGACCACAAGAGGCAATTACGTCAGGATATAAGAACACCTGGTCTTCCCTATCAGTACCTCTATCAAGTTTTTTATTAATACGGTGACCATGCATACGAACTTTCCATAATATGGCCTACCCTGAACTGGGATAAAATGAGCCGAAATATTTTGTAAGAACAATGGCAAGCGTTGCCATTGAGCATGGTTCATGGAAGAACCTCCTCATTTATCCATCATATCCTCATGTTCATTAAAATCACCGACTAAACGCCAAGGGTGTCAATAACAATATTCAAATGTAATAAATGTTGCCAAAAAGTTGATTTCTCTAAAGATTGTGCATAGGCTGGCAAAAATTCGGGTCCGAGTTAATTTGAATCTGGACAAATCAGACATTTGGATAAAAACTTCATGCTCAGACCCTATTCGGATTATAAATTGAACACACAGGCCAAATCCGGACCCGGACCCGGACCCGAATGTCCGATGTTCAGACTTGGTTGTCCGAATGCCCGAATTTCTGTTTTGATTGTAGGATATTTGGACCGAATTTTTGTGTGATCGAACCCAAACCCGATTTTTTAGTGTCCGAACTTGACTGTCTGAGGTTGCTTTAATAAAATTTTATGAAGAATTTGGACTAAAATTATACATAAACGTACTTGTCCGATGTCCGAGCACAGTTGTCCGATTGTCAGAATTTGTCCGAACTCGAAATGGTTCAAAAATTCGGACAACCAGAACCTGAATGTTCATACCCGAACTCGACTCGGATTTAAGTTCAGACATGACCAGTCGTCCGAATTTTAAATTCGGACATAAATTTTGTGACTGTATCCGATTTTTTCCAGGTCGGACGAATTCGGGTAATAAGGTTGGACAGATTTTTGCCAGCCCTAATTGTGCAGGTGCATAAATGCTAGAGATAGTGCTTAAATTTTGTGTGGGAACATAAAGAATCAGCATATGAATGACGCAGTGTTCTTATGGTAAGACATTAGCCATCATATTTTTGTTATTCCATAAAGCCCAGGACAAACATGAACTTTCAGGTGATCTTGTCGCTTTCGAAGCGCAAAGATCGCAACAATGTCACAATAATAGAGCAAAAATTGAAACACTTGGAAAAACTTAAATATATCTGTGGTTCCAAAAAAGGGGTTATATTTAGTAACTTGTCATGTAGTCAAAACACAACATGACATGGGCCAAGCATGCAAACATGCGTTCCAAATAACTGCAAAGGATAGAAAAAAAGTGCAGTAGTAAGGAGGCAGAATTGCAGAGGCATAGATAATATAAATAACCCATGGAAAGCTGTTAAGGAAGTCTATATAGAGTATTAGAGTTCCACCATTAAGCAGCAAAATAACATGAAAATGTAGATATACAAATGCCTGCCAGATGTCTATAATTAAACCTACAATCCAACAAAGAAGCCCCGACACAATAAAAAGGGACATGTGCAGCATGCATGACATTCAACTATACAGATGCACCAAATTGAAAATGAGGTGCAACACATAAAGTAAAAATCCCAGAAAGAAGAAAGATGGGAGTCCAAAAGTGAAATGTTGCGGATACGATAGCAAAAAAGGGACCATGTAAAAAGGAGGACAACAAAAAAGGGAGTAGCGGGAAAAAAGAAACAACATATTTTCATTACTTGTGTCCACCAAAAACCAACTAGAACAAAGGGAGTTGTGCAAAAAGAACCTAAAAAGAACCTAACCACTAACCATCTGCAGCCAGCCGAAAAAGACCTACCCTTGATCCCCATCTGATCATGGGTAGTCCCATAGGTGTGCCACACTCCCCCAAAAATTACATCAGAAAAGAATCCAAAAACAGAAAACCAAGCCCTGAAACCCCCCCCCCCCAAAAAAAGGACAGAAAGGGATGGCAAACTGCATCTAAATTACATGAGAACATGTTAAAGAGCACCAAAAGAGACTGCATCATCCTCATAGATAGGGGAAGGTGGAGGAATGCTCCTAAACCCCCTCAAATCTCCATTTCTTAGAAGAATCAGAAGGATGTTGCGGCTCATCCTCACCTTCAAGTTGGAAAAACAAATTCATATCATCATCATCTTCCGTAACGAAAGGCAAAGTAGCTGAGGGCCAGGGCTCATAAAAAGAAACATGTGAAGGAACAATGGCCTCAGTAGCATCCAGCTTAGCATTCACAAGAGACTCAGAGGAAAGTGAATGATCAGTCCCTTCGAGAACTACCTATATAGGTGCAGGGGAACCAAAGGGACCTGAAGCAGCAGATACATTGGGGTAGTAGACCTAGCAGGAGTACCTAACACACTACCCTTTTGCTATAAGACCGGAGGTCTCCTCCTCTTCTGCAGGGGGAACTGTCACCCATGTCTCAATAGGAGCAAAGAGTCAGATGCCACATTACCAGCTGAGCTACCTTCCGAACGTAACTTAGTGGAACCAAACTTTTTCTACCGTCAGCTCAAAAACATTCTTCGGAGAGTCAGGGCAGGTTTGCAGTTCATGCGCATCACTGCCACACAAAGCACATAAATCATGAAGGCCATCATAGGAAAAAGCCGAAGGAAGGAAAGAGTTGGCCTTAGGGATCAGCAAAGTGCCTCTAACTGGTTTAGTGACATCAATACTCAAGCAGACACAAGCAACCTACCCTTTTCCTGACTTACAGTGAAATCATTAGGTTTAAGGTACACCCCAATATCCCCAAGAAGAGACTTCAGCTTAGGTTCAGACCAAAATTCAAGCGGAAGGTGATTAATAGTAATCCACTGGTCAACCGGATGACAGTGACAACATAGGGGTCAAAAAGGACTTCCAAGGACACCGGAGTAAATTAAGACCACGAACAAACCATAGGCGATTAGCCCAAACATAGACTCGATCATTCACAACAGAAAATTGAAAACAGATCCACCTATTACCCATTTCTACACAATTAACATGACCTTAACCCCTTTCCAATCATGTTTAGTTTTAGCAACTCTGAGTTTAAGGGGAACAAAACCACCCCATAACTTACCTGAAAAAAACAAAGTAAGCAACTCAAGCTCAGGGTCAGTAGAGTCTGACTCTCTGATTCCAGATCACTCTGAGATGAATGTGATGACCACTGAGACCTCCCACTCCAAGCGTAACAGCGTAGGAGAAGGATGGTATGGTCGCCGAGATCGGGCTGCTTAAAGGATTACCAGAGCTTCCATCCAAGCTAGTTGGAAGCTAAGGTCCGGGAACAGTAACATCATTGGGAAGTTGACGGTCAGAAAGCATATCAGCATTCTCAGAAGGAACAAAGGGAGCAATGGGGCAAGGCTAAGAAGATTGGTTCAAGCCAGACATTCGCGAAGGAAAAACAGAGGATAATGGGTGAGAACAACAAAGGGGAGGGTCCTCTTTATAAAAATCAGGAATGCATACAAGGGACGGGGACGGCGCAACATAAAGCACGTAAACTGAACAAGAACGAAAACATAAACAAGGGAATTAAGCAACCATACTAACAGTATGTAATCAATATAATCCACATCAACCACACATAAACCAGAAGACAGAGATAAATACCCAACACAAAGTAGGTTAAACCAAACCTACCGAATTATACATACATAATTAACAACACAAATGAACATCCTAAAAAAGCTAAAAAAGTGGGAACAAAGAATTTCAACCACCAATTGAGAAGGATCCGAGAAAAAAAAAAGGAGAGATATCACTGGATTAAGGCAGAAATAAGAGAAACAAAGGACCAAACTACCCACATCGGCCCATGTTAAGCAAATCGTAGTAGCCGCACCATGAAAACCTTTGCCATTGCCGCTTCCTTGGACAACTTCATTCCAAAAGGCTTAATAAATGCACCCCTCTCACCACTGCATTAGATTGAAGAGAGAGAAGCATGGAACACCCAAAAACATGATTGAAAATCTTAAAGCAAAGAAACGTTTCAAAAAAAAAAAAGAAAATCTTAAAGAAATGTGCAAATCGGTGGAAGGAAATAGTAAAATAAGCCAAAAAGCCATGGGCAGATCTATGAACAATGGAGGGGTGTCCATGGACACCCCTAAACCCCCCAAAAAAATTAATGAGCTATTTTGAAGGAGGAAATATTGGTATATATGGACGCCCCTCAAATTAGATCTAAAGAACTATGAACACTCTCTAAATATGTACAACCCATATACCCATATTTTTAATTTTTTTTAAATTTAAAAACTACTATTATCAAGTTGAAGTTTGATCGAAAAATAACACAAAACTACATGCAACTAAGCCCAGATCTCTCTATTTCTTTTTCTCAGGCAAAATTACATTCGACTTTCTTGAACTTCGTTCTCTTATGTATATCTTAGACTTTTGATTTAACCTAATATTAATCTCTTTAATTTTCTTTTATTGTTATCATTGGTTTTTTCAACTGTTCAATTTCAATGTGCTCTTCGTGTAGAATTTTCTTTAACCGGCACTGATCATTTATTTGAACTTGATGTTGATTTCTTTTTTTCCACCATTGGTGAGATTAAATGATGAAGATTGCTTATTTGTAGTTTTATATCATGTTTGGCATGTTCACTTCATGCTTTTTTGGGAGGGGGGAGGTTAGTGCTTGGTGCTGATGATTTATACTCCATAACTAATGGTTTTAATAAATAGTAGGTAATTGTAGAATTCTAAAATTTTGGCACAATTATTATCAACTCAAATTATAAAGAACTGCAAACGTAGTAGTAGGCTGTCATAGTTTTTTTCCCCCTTATTTGAGTAAAAAATTGGGATATAATACTATTACATATGAAGTTCCGCTAATGTGGAGAGACAGAACATTTGGTAAAAAAACGAAATGGAACGTCTGTTTAAAGTAAATTACTATAATATGTATTATATGATTTCTTTATTTTTTTGTTAATGTGTATCAATTGTGATGTTAATAGATAGACACTTCTATTCTAAATGTCTAGATCCGCCACTGCAAAAAGCTCTGGAAAGCAACCCGATATACGAATCCCAGGTCATTCAGAGTGATGATGACAGAGATAAGGGCAGTGGATTTGCAAACCGCCACTAATAGAGGCGAGCATAGAAAGAGATCACAAGCCTTTAGAGCATCCCAATGGTGAATGGGAGCCTATTTTTACCACATCAGCTTGTAAGCCAATTTTTTTGCTCACAATCTTGCACCTCTCTAATGCAAGATTTATTAAATAAAATAATACTTATAGACCCCACACTTAATTATATTTAATTGGTTTAGTTTTATATTTTGGCTTGTTATTTGACTTTGTTATTTTCGTGAAAAATAATTTACACATAATAATTTGGTAATATAACTAATTATAGGCTGATTATTTTTTTTAAAAAAAAACAACACAAGAGTTTGGATAGAAAAAATTCACATATGCTTGAATATAAAAATTTCAAGAGTTCGATAATAAATAAAAAAGTAATACATTGGTTAACATTTGAAAAATAGTTCAACAATTAAAAAAAATTACAATATGACGATCATTCAACCATCCTCTCTGCCGCTAGTCCGAATTCGCTTCCATATTTCCTCAATCAAATCCGCTTGGAGAGCTGCATGTGTGTTAGAGTCGCGAATTTCTTGTAATCGGTGAAAGTCATCTCATAGCATGGATGGTAGCCGTGGTTACAATCAACTCTGGGACAGTTCCATCGACAATGTTATAGTCAAATGCAAGCTCGTAGTTATCCTACTCATCGTCGACAATCATGTTCTGCATTATCACACATACTCTCATTAAAAAACTGATTTCTTTTTTGATCCATAAGACGAGCAAGGTCACATACAATGGCATATTGAGCTTGTAACGCACAATGGCCTTGCTAACTGACTCTTGACATTCTGCGAATAGTTTTTTATTCGACCCTTCGGGAAGTGGGATAGTTTTAACAAATGTCGCCCATTTCGGATAAATTCCACCCGAAAGATAATACCATATCTTGTGCCCATGCTTATTCATGACCAACTCACATTTAGGAGCCTGATCCTCATACAACTCTTGAAAACTGGTGAGCGGTTAAGGACGTTCATGTCATTGAAGCTTCCAAGCAAATTGAAGAACGTATGCCATATCTAGGTCATATGATGCAACGACTTCAAGGATGATAGTTGACACCTTATAAAATTACTTTTGAAATGATGTCTTCCAAGCCGCTGGACAATTCTTTCATTCCTAACGCATGTAATCGATGCTTCCTAACATATCGGGAAAGTTACTGGCTTCAGTAACTTGCAGTAAGCAATCGACATCAGCTTGATTGGGGTTTCTTAAGTGCTCCTCCCTGAATATCTCAACGACGCCTACAACAAACTTCTTCATGCATTCCATTGCGGTGCCCGCACCAATCTTTAAGTACTTATCAACGCAATCAGCTGCTATACCATAAGCAGGTATCTGCATGACTATGGTACACTTTGTTAATGGCGGCAACTCGCGTTTTTTAGCCGCATCATACCTTACGTGAAAGTAATCTGAATGATTGCCAAGCCCTTCTAAAATGCGGAGAAATTAGTGTCTCTACATTCTAAATCTATGTCAAAAATGATGTTTGTTGTAAAATGAATCTTCCGCAGAGTAGTCTTTTCGTAAGTGATCCTGGGCAACTTCTCTATTTCTCTTAATACATCTCTTCTTTACATGAGGCCTAGATGCCGAAGGCGTCAGCTCTTGTGCTGCTTCCCTTAGTTGCAGAAGGAACATTGTTTGTTTTTGCACTTGTTGATGTCGGACGAAAGCCCCCATAATGCGTATCATGATACCATCATCTGATGAAGATGAAGACGATGATTCTTCCTCAATAGACAAATTTTCAAGATTAAAATTATCCATTACAAACAGTCTATTATAACATAATAACGATTAAACTTATGTCTAAGACATCACATGGTAAATAAAAGTTACAGAATATGATCTTACAACCTAGGATAAGCTAAGTAGTTCTTGTAATCTATACAATGAAGGGGGAGGGGAGACATATTACTGAGTTGATAATGATTGTCTTGATGTCCTTTGCATGATTTCTGATCTCCTTTGCTCATAATAAGCTACTTTTTCAGGAGTCAATGTTGAGGTGTCTATCATCATTATTCTATCCTCCTGGACCCTCAACTTTTGTTCCCTCATCATTATCTTCTGAGCTTTTTCTGCTTTTGCTACTGTTCAACTCCTTCAACTGAGTAGTGACTAAATCAATGATGTTGCTTTTAGCCTTTTTTTGAGCCTTCTCTTTGCAGCTTTCCTACCCTCGGGTCTTTCACTCCCACCCATATGGCCATCGCCTGCCTCTTTGAAGTCGGGATTGGATCTTTTTGATGATCCTGGCCCTAACTTAGGTGGGTCACATATCACCCTCCATTTCGGTTGGTCTTTGAGCATCTCATACCAATGTTCTAACTCGAACTTCTTTCCCATACACATTGTGTACAACCTATGGGTCTCCCTCAGAATCTTAGCATCATTCTACCCACTGTCATTATTACGTTCCACTTCAAACATAATACTTGTCCATTTATTAACTACTTTGGAGCACTGAAGCTGTCGGCTATTACATGTCTTTGAAGTATGTACCGATGCCCCTTGTGGATGATGCACGTTAAAATTCGAGGCCACTTTACACCACAAGTTAGACTGCTTTTGATCGGCCCTAGCAATGGGATCCATGCCTGCATTAACCCAAGCCCCCCTCTGCCACATCAGTTTGTAAGTCAACTTTTTAGCTCACAATCCCCTCTCTCTCCAATGCAAAGCTTATCACGTTGTCTCATCAAATACAATGCCCGTGGACCCCATACTTAACCATATTTAATTGGTTTAGTTTTTATGTTTTGGTTTGTTATTTGGCTTTATTATTTTTATGAAATATAATTTGCACATAATAATTTGATAACACAACTAATTAGAGAATCATAATTTTTTTGAAAAAAATAACACAAGAGTTTTAACCAAAAAAATTCACACATGCTTGAAGATAAAAATTACAAGAGTTCAGTAATAAATTTAAAAAAAGATACATTGGTTAACATTTGAAAAAAAATTACAATAGTTTGACAATTTTTAAAAAAATTACAATATGACGATCTTTCAACTATCCTATCTGCCGTCGGTAAAAATTTCGTTTCCATATTTTTCTTAATCAAGTCCACTTGGACAGCTGCAAGTGTGTGGGGGGTCACGAACTTCTTGTGATCATTGAAAATACATCTCATAACATGGATGGTGGTCATGGTTAACAATCGAGTCTGGGACAGTTCTCTCGACAACATCGTAGTCAAATACAAGCTCGCAGTGATCCCGTCCGTCCTCAACAATAATGTTATGCAGTATCACACATGCTTTCTTGATAGCACTAACTTCTTTTTTATCCATAAGACGAGCGGGGTCACATACAATGGCAAATCAAACTTGTAACACACCAAACGCTCACTCAACGTCCTTCCCAACTAGCTCTTGATGCTCTGCAGAGAATTTTTTTCGACCCTTGGGGGGAAGTGGGATAGTTTTAACAAATGTCACCCATTTCGGATAATTTCCATCCGAAAGATAATATCATATCTTGTACTCATGCTCATTGACAACATACTCACATTTAGGAGCCCGATCCTCATGCCAATCTTGAAAAACCGATGATCAGTCAAGGACGTTTATGTCATTGAGACTACCAAGCAAACCGAAGAATGCATGCCATAACCAAAGGTCGTATGTTGCAATGGTTCCAAGGATGATAGTTAGCACCTTATAAAGTTGCTTTTGAAATGATGTCTTCCAAGGCGCTGGACAATTCTTCTATTCCTAATGCATGCAATCAATGCTTCCTAACAAATCGGGAAAGTCACGGGGTTCAGCAACTTGCAGTAAGCGATCAACATCAACTTGATTGGGTTTTTCCAAGTACTCTTCCTCGAATACCTCGACGATGCCTACGGTGAGCTTCTTCATGAATTCCATTGCGGTGCTTGCATCAATCTTTAAGTACTCATCAATGCAATCGACCGTTATACCATAGGCGGGCATTCGCACGGCTGCGGTACACTTTGTAATGGCGTCAATCTGTGCTTACCGGCTGCATCGTACATCACCTAAAAGACTCTGAATGATTGTTAAATGCTTCTACAATGCGGAGAAATAAGTGCGTCTTCATTGTAAATCTACGTCGAAAATGATGTTTGTTATACAATGAATCTTCCGCGAAGCAGTTTTTGTATAAGCAGTCGTGGGGAGTTTCTCTATCTCTCTTAATACATCTCTTCTTTACCCGAGCCTTAGATGCCGAAGGCATCGACTCTTTGTTGCTTCCCTAAGTTTTAAAAGGAACATCATTTGGTTTTACACTTGCTGCTGATGTTGGACGAAAGCCCCATAATGGGCATCATGATATCGTCATCTCATGAAGATGAGAAGGATGATTCTTCCTCAATGAGTAGCTTTTTAACATTAAAATTATCCATTACAAATGACATATGCAACATAATAATGATTAAACGTTAATGTATAAAAGAGTAATCATTTGATTAAGCAACAATAGGCATGCCCATTTTCATAAATTCATATCAGAATAAGATTACACCAACTTATGTGTGAGACAATACATGGTAAATAAAAGTTATATAGTATGATCTTACAACCCAAGACGAGCTGTGTAGTTCTTGTAATCTATATGAAAAAAGGGCATATTACTGAGTTAATGATGATTGCCTTGATCTCCTTTGCATGATTTCTGCTCTCATTTGCTCGTAATAAGCTGCTTATTCAGGAGTCATCTTTGAGGTGTCTGTCATCATTATTCTATCCTTTTGGACCGTCAGCTTTTGTTCCCTCATCATTTTCTTTTGAGCTTTTTGTTCTTTTCCTATTGTGACGAAATCTTTGAATATTTAACTTATATCACTATTGCTACTATTTAATTCCTTCAACTGAGTAGTGACTAAATCAATGATGGTGTTTTTTGCCTTTTCTTCGTGCTTTCTCTTCGCAACTTTCCTACCCTCGGGTCTTTCACTCCCACCATACCGTCATCTCCTGCCTCTTTGGTGTCAGAATCGGACCTTTTTGATGATTCGGACCCTAACTTAGGTGGGTCACATATCGCGCTCCATTTCGGTTGGTCCTTGAGCATCTCATACCAATGCTCTAACTAAAACTTCTTTCTCGTACACATTGTGTACAACCTGTGGGTCTCCTCCAGAATATTAGCACCAATCCACCCACTGTGATTATTACATTTTGCTTCTAACATGATACTTGTCCATTGAGTGATTATTAGGGAGCATTGAAGTCGTTGGCTATTACATGTCTTTGAAGTATGTTCTGATACCCCTTGTGGACGGTGCTAGTTAAAATTCGAGGTCACTTTAGACCATACATCAGACTTCTTTGGATCGGCCCTGGCAATCGCATCCGTTCCTGCACTAACCTAAGCCCGTATTAGCCGTTGATCTTCTGCAATTGTATACTTTTTCACAATAGGAACTACGCCCCGCACTACTTTGTCTACATCCCCCTCATCAGTACTTGGCTCAATATTTGTGTTACAGTGCCCCACCCCAACAATTGATCCGGTTGGTGTGAATGAGGATGAGGAGTTACTACTCGCAGAAAGGTAATTTGGGTTAGGAGGTGGCGGAAGATAGTATAGAGGGTAATACAGGTATTTAGTATTGGGCACATTGAACGATTCATTATTTGTCGGGAGGTGATATGGTGTAAGATAGTTTCGAGGGTCTTGACTTGAAGCATTGGGAATCCTCGAGCTAGGTTGTGGCGGGTAATATAAATGGTGCGGAAGATGGTGGAAGTTTTGTGGGGGATTTGGGGGGTTAAGACATATGGGGATTATGTGTGGGAATCAAGGTAGCACTATTGCTCCCAGTTTGAGGCGAATCATTACTCTCTAGGAAGTTCATAAAGGTTGGGGGTGTTAGGGTCCATATTTTAGGTGAAAATACTACCTGCAAGTTTATAATTAATTGTATTAATTTATTAATTAGTTATATTAATTGAAGGTAATGACATTATAAAGTATACAAATATTTTCGCATAATTAAACATGGCATGTTTGCATCTACTCGTGTCACATATAATCATATTAACATATAAGCATGTAATCGTATTCATATTAAATTTGATGAATCAAATTATATTCATTTTAGTTAGAAAAATCATATTAACATAGAGTCACGTCATAATGTTCAATATTATATTTATTCTAATAAGTAACATTTTCATTAACATATTTAATTTAGTAACATCTACTAAAATGTCTTTCATTTTAATAAGAAACATATTCATTTTAGTAACATATACTAAAAAAAGAATTCATTCATTTTATGAAGTAACATATTCATTCTAATTATCATAGTCATTAGCATATTCATTTAGTGACATATACTAAAAAAGGAAAATATTCATTTTATGAAGTAACATATTCATTTTAATTATCATAGTCATTAACATATTCATTTTAGTAACATATACTACAAAAGCAAAACATTCACTTTATGAAGTAACATATTCGTTTTAATTATCATAGTCATTAGCATAGTCATTTTAGTTACATATCCTACTTACTATATTCATTTTAATAAGTTACATTATAATGAGCGTAATTTCATGAACATGCCTAAAAATATTTACATAATCATATAATCATGTCATATTTAGAAAAATATTCTCATAATGTTTTCCAAACACATAATCATATTTATAATTTCATAACATATAATCATGACATATAATTAGTTTTTATCATATCACATTTGAACATATGACATGTAATTATTTCAAACATATTCTAGCAACTATATTCATTTTAAAAACTACCAATTTAATAAACCTAACTTCATTAACATGCCTAAAAATATTTACGTAATCATATCATCATGTAATATTTAAAACCTTATTCTCATAATGTTTCCCCACACATATAATCATATTTCTAATTTAGTAACATATAATTACAACATATAAACAAACTATAATTATGTCACATTTACATAAATAACATGTAATAACTTCAAATTATTATAACATAAACTAAAATAGAGCACCAAGAGCTTCAAATTATTCTAACATAAATTACACACAATAACTTCAAATAACATAACAATATTTTCCAACAAATTAAAAATAAATTGCTACTTACAATTTTCTTCACTTCTTTCTTGATTAAAATGGAGGACAAGAACTTCTCTACAAATACAAGCATAAAAAAGTTAGAAAATTAAAATCGCAAGTTTAATATATGAAATTCAGAATTTAAGGGAATTAAAAATAGAAATTCTTACTAATTGCTCACTTCTTTCTTGATAAAATAACTCACTAGAGATGCAAAAAAACTACAATTTTTTGAAGATGATGAGAGACTGAGATAATTTTGTGTGAGAATAATAAAAACAATCGAAGAATTTATACATGAAAATTACAACACAAAAAATATTACAAGGCAGAGAGACAATTGGCAACGTCTCTTTGCCACCAACATTCAAAAGCACAGCCCACAACATAGCTTTTTCCATTTTTTCCAGCAGAAAACTCAATAAAAAAAATCCGGTCAACGCCCTGAAACGACGTTTCCTTTTTTTTTCCATAGAAAACCCAGTCAAAAACAGAATCTGTCGTTTCATGCGTTGACCAAATTTTTTTCTGACTGGGTTTTTTGCCAGGGGAGGGGGAAGGAAAAAGTTGTGTTGTGGCTTGTGCTTTTGAATGTTGGTGGCAGAGAGACATTGCTCAACATCTCTCTGCATTGTTTTTTTTTTTTTTTTTTTGTGTGTGTTTGTAGAGAAGCTCTTCTGCTTTATTTTAATGAATGAAGGAGCAAAAAAAATTGTGAGTAGCAATTTATTTTTTAATTTGTTGGAAAATATTGTTATGTTATTTGAAGTTATTATATGTTATTTATGTTAGAATAATTTGTGTTAGAATAATTTGAAGCTCTTGGTGCTCTATTTTAAATTCTGTTATAATAATTTGAAGTTGTTCTATGTTATTTGTGTAAATGTGACATAATTATAATTTGTTTATATGTTGTAATTATATGTTACTAAATTAGCAATATGATTATATGTTTGAGGAACCAGTTTGAGAATAAGATTTTAAATATTACATGATGATATGATTACGTAAATATTTTTAGGAATGTTAATGAGGTTAGGCTTATTAAATTAGTAGTTGTTAAAATGAATATAGTTGCTAGGATATGTTTGAAATAATTAGAGGTCAAATGTTCAAATGTGATATGATAAGAATTAATTATATGTTGTCATTATATGTTATGAAATTATAAATACGAATATGTGTTTGAAAAACATTATGAGAATATGTTTGTAAATATGACATGATTATATGATTATGTAAATATTTTTAGGCATGTTCATGAAATTACGCTTATTATAATGCAACTTATTAAAATGAATATAGTAAGCACGATATGTAACTAAAATGAATAAATTAATGACTATGATAATTAAAACGAATATGTTACTTCATAAATGAATGTTTCCCTTTTGTAGTCTATGTTACTAAAATGAATATGTTAATGATTATGATAATTAAAATGAATATGTTACTTCATAAAATGAATATTTTCCTATTTTAGTGTATGTTACTAAATGAATATGTTACTTGTTAAAATAAAATTAGGTATTTTTGTAGATGTTATTAAATTGAATATGTTAATGAAAATGTTACTTATTAAAATGAATATAAGACTGAACGTTATGACGTGATTATATGTTAAAATGTTTTTCCTAACTAAAATGAATATGATATGATTCATGAAATTCAATTTGAACACGATTATATGTTTATATATTAGTGTAATTATATATTTATATGTGACATGAGTAGATGCAAACATGCCATGTTTAATTATGCAAAAATGTTTGTGTACTTTGTAATGTCATTATCTTCCATTAATATAACTAATTAATATATTAATATAACTAATTAATATAATAATATGATTAATTATAAACTTTTAGGTGGTAATTGCATCTGAGATATGACCCTAACACCCTAACCTTCATGAGCTTGTTTGAGGGTGACAATTCACCCCAAACTAGAGAGAATAGTGCTACCCCGATTCCCGCACATAATCCCTATATGTCTTACTCCACATATCCACCACAAAACTAACACCATAATCTGCACCATTCATATCACCTGCCACAACCTAACCCGGGGATTCCAAGTGGTTTAAGTCAGAATATTTAGAACTATCCTCCATCATATTGCCCACGATGCATAATTAATCTTTCAATGTGCACAATACTGAATACCTGTATTACCATCCGTATTATCCTCCACAACCTCCTAACCCAAATTACCTTTCTGCGAGTAGCAACTCCATACGTTCATCCACTCCAACCGCATCAATGGTTGAGGTGGGGCACTGTAATGCAAATATTGAGCCAAGTATCGATGAGGGGGATGTAGAGGAAGTAGTTGGGGGCGTAGTTGTTGGTGCGAAAAAGTGGACAGTTGCCGAAGATCAACAATCAATATAGGCTTGGGTTAATGTAGGCATCGATCCCATTGTTAGGGCTAATCAAAAGAAATCTAGCTTTTGTTCTAGGGCGGCCTCAAATTTTAGCGAGTATAGCCCACAAGGAGCATCGACACATACTTCAAAGGCATGTAATAGCCAATGGCTTCAGTGCTCTCTAGTAGTCAATAAATGAACATGTATTATGTTAGAGGTGAAACATAATAATTACAGTGAGTGGAATGATGCTAAGATTCTGGAGGAGACCCACAGGTTGTACACAATGTGTACATGAAAAAAGTTTGAGCTAGAGTACTGGTATGAGATGTTCAAGGACCAACCAAAATGGATGGCGATATGTGACCCACTTAAGCTAGGGTCAGGATTATCAAAAAGGTCCAATCCTGACACCAAAGAGGCAGGAGATGATGACATGGGTGGGAGTGAAATACTCAACAGTAGGAAAATTGCAAAGAGGAGGCTCGAAGAAAAGGCTAAAAACACCATCATTTATTTAGTCACTACTCAGTTAAAGGAGTTGAACAGTAGCAATAGTGATATGAGTTAAATATTCAAAGATCTCGTCATAACAGGAAAAGAAGAAAAAACTAAGAAGATGATGATAAGGAAGAAAAGCTGACAGTCCAAGAGGATAGAATAATGATGATGGACACTTCAACGATGACTCCCAAAGAAGTGGCTTATTATGAGCAAATGAGAGTAGAAATCGTGCAAAGGAGATCAAGGCAATCATCATTAACTCATATGTCTCCCTTCCCCCTTTTTATATAGATTACAAGAACTACGTAGCTCATCTTAAGTTGTAAGATTGTATCATGTAACTTTTATTTACCATGTGTTGTCTCATACATGAGTTCTTATAATCATGTTTAGATATGAATTTATGAAAATGAGCATGCCTATTGTTGTTTAATCAAATGATTACTCTTTTATACATTAACGTTTAATCATTATTATGTTGCACATAATGTTTGTAAGGGATAATTTTAATGTTGAAAAGTTATCCACTGAGGAAGAATCATCCGCCTCATCTTCATGAGGTGATGATATCATAATACCCGTTATGGGGGCTTTCATCCAACATTAGCAACAAATGCAAAAACAAATGATGTTCCTTCTACAGCTTAGGGAAGTAACAAAAGATTTGATGCCTTCACATCTAGGCCTCGAGTAAAGAAAAGATGTATTAAGAGAGATAGAGAAGCTGCCATGACTGCTTATACAAGGACTACTTCGCGGAAGATTCATTGAACAACGAACATCATTTTCGACGTAGATTTAGAATGCAGAGACACTTATTTTTCCGAATGGTAGAAGCATTTAACAATCGTTCAGAGTCTTTTAGGTGATGTACGATGCAGCCGGAAAGCACAGATTGATGCCATTACGAAGTGTACCGCAGTCGTGTAAATGCTTGCCTATGGTATAGCAGCCGATTGCGTTGATAAGTACTTAAAGGTTGGTGCGAGCATCGCAATGGAATTCATGTAGAAGTTCACCGTAGGCATCGTTGAGGTATTTGGGGAAAAGTACTTGAGAAAATCCATTCAAGTTTATGTTGATCGCTTACTGCAAGTTACTGAAACCCGTGACTTTTTCGGTTTGTTGGGAAGCATTGATTGCCTGCACTGGAAGTGGAAGAATTGTCTAGCGGCTTGGAAGGCTTCATTTTAAAAGCACCTTTATAAGG
This sequence comes from Carnegiea gigantea, assembly GCA_029747015.1. Classification (NCBI taxonomy): domain Eukaryota; kingdom Viridiplantae; phylum Streptophyta; class Magnoliopsida; order Caryophyllales; family Cactaceae; genus Carnegiea; species Carnegiea gigantea. Next base: position 253,663 of record JAKOGI010001194.1, read on the forward strand.
TGCCAACTATCATCCTTGGAACCCTTGCAGCATACGACCTTTGGATATGGCATGCCTTCTTCAGTTTACTTGGAAGTCTCAATGACATAAACGCCCTTGACCGCTCATTGGTTTTTTAAGAGTTGTATGAGGATCGGCTCCTAAATTTGAGTATGTGGTCAATGAGCATGAGTATAAGATAGGATATTATCTTTTGGATGGAATTTATCCGAAATGGGTGACATTTGTTAAAACTATCCCACTCCCCCAAGGGCCGAAGAAAAAACTCTTTGCAGAGCATCAAGAGTTAGTTAGGAAGGACGTTGAGCGAGCTTTTGGTGTTTTACAAGCTCGATTTGCCATTGCACGTGGCCCTGCT